>CANUEY010206126.1:0-92677 GCA_948099555.1 Croton setiger
TGATCTAGCAGTATATATACCGATATATATGATTCATATATACTGATATATGTAATCTTTATTGCAGTGTATGATATATATATATATATATATATATATATATATATATATATATATATATATATATATATATATATATATATATATATATATATATATCTATCTAGAGACGCGCGAGGGAACTCTTTTTTTTTTTTTACAAAAATTTGAAAATTAAGCTAGCTTAATTTGTCAGTTTATTTCAATTATATTACTACAATTTAAGAATAATGTTATTAATTTGTCAATTAATTTTGAATATCCAATTAAGATTACTATACATTTAAGGTAAATTTACCTATATAAATCGAAACATAAAAAAAGAAAAGTTTGCTTTATATTAAAAAATGAAAAAGTATTATTTTTTTTTAGAAATTGAATTAATTAATTTCTATATTTTACGTAATAATCTATTTTTACTAGTGTTCAAGAAAAATTATGTTATTTTATTTATCTAAATCGTTTATTTCGATTGGTTATAAATATGAAAGAGATCTTTTTTTTTTTAAATTGTATTGTTTTTTTCCCTCCATCTACCATAAAAACCTATCTCACCTTCCTTGCCATGGACTTCATGGAGGGGGTGGCAAGATCTGATAACGACATTGCGCGACCATCCTCAGCTAGCAAGATTTGGAGATAAACGGTATATCATACTTAGTCTATGAACCCTAAATGTAAAATATCATCTATAGATGCAATGGCATGTCAACTATAAGTTTAAAGGCGACAGGGACGTAGTCAACACTTCGGTGAGGGAGGGCACGGTCACAGGCGGCAATACACCAATAATAAAATTATTAGGAAAAGATTTGCTTACACCAAGAATAAAATCATTTAACCACATTGAATAATATTTTATTCAAGTTTTTTTTTTTTTTTTTTTTTTTGAAAATAGTACTTAAACATAGTTCTTAACATATATATAGAAACACAAAATCATAATAAAAATAAATAAATAATACAAATTTTATTGCATAAAATTTATACTTCGCGCTGTAGTCGTAATAATTCACCATAGTAATAATTTCAGGTCCTTTCTAATAATTTTTTCCGGCTACTACACCTTCACCTAGTTTGATGGAGGGTGAACAGGAGGATAAGCCGGCGAATGTGATGACGGAGAGTGCAGAGGAGGATGAACCGGCGAGTGTGAGTGCTTAGGAGAGTGTGCATATGGTGATGGCGACTTTAAATGCGTAGGATGAGCTGGTGGGTGTGGTTGTGGATGATGCTTTGGTGGGTGTGGGTGTCCTGGTGCATGAGCTGGAGAGTGACGCGGTGGATAGTGGTGGTGGTGGTGGTGATGGCGGTGATGATGGTGGTGATCCGGTGCCTCTGCTGGTGCAGATGACACTGCTTCTATTTCTACATCACCAACGACAAAGAAGGATAGCAGAGAAAGCTGCATTAGAACCACCAAAATACCCATTTTTTTCATTTTTCTTCTTCAAATGAAAGCGATGAAGAGAAGAGAAGAGGAGATGATGGAAGAATGGCTGAAATTACAGAGGATTATATAGGAATTAAGACGTGATTCTCTACGGGGATGACTACGCGAACTCATAAATTTGGAATATTTCTTTCCTTTAATTGCCCAAATCCTATCTCACTGATTTAAATTTGAGTTAAAGCTTCATATGACAATGAATTTGGTATCTATATTATTTGTTATTTCTATAAGTATAACCATTTAATTATAGTAATTTCATAACCATCAAAATTTATATGAATATTGAAATAAGCAAAACATGAGTACGTTATTTATAGACAGGTTGCGAACTTATAAGCAAAACTTAAATTATTTCACTTGTTATTGGAGCTTGAATTCAAACAAACTTTTACCGAACTGAGTCTTGAATAGCTCACAATTAGATCAAATTATTTACGTAATGCATACATTTTTAAATTCAAACGTTTATTATTATTTTTCTATTATATCTTTATTTCTTATATAAACCTATGTTAATTTTCAATTTATATTAATACATGAAGAAACCCTTTCAAAAAAATAATAATAAATGAAGAATATAGATATTTATATTGAAACATCTACTTGCTACAACAAAACCAAATTAAAAAGTTTTTTTTTTTGTCCGTTTGGTTGGAAATTAAAAAATAAACTTTCTAGGTAAGAAAAAATTGAGGACACGTATTTAATAAAATTTCTTTTTTTTAAAAAAAATAGTTTAAAAAATTAACTATACATCATATTTAAAAATTTAATTTTCTATTCTGAACCAAAGATCTCCTAAAAGCTTTTTTCATAAACCATTAATATATAGTAATTTTTATTAATTAAGAAATCAAATAGTATGTGGATTATCCTCATAATAATGAAATATTTATAAAATAAAATAATTTATTTTATATTTTAAAACTCTAATAGTTAATAAAATACGAAGTGACACTTTTTCAAAATTAACATAGTGATATGTTTTTCAAATTATTGAGACCGTGTATTTTTATTTTCTGTATTTCTAAAATTTTCTATTTTAGAAATTAAGAAATGACAAACATTTAAGAATAGAGGGAATGTATATTGTTATATTTTTTTTCAATTTCCACTTAATTAATGCAATAAATAATGACAATTAAAGGGCAACTTGGATTATATATAATTAAATGTAAACCAAATATAATCAGTTTAAAATAACATTTTAAATAGATAAATTTTTATGTAGACTAAATTTACGACATCGACAATGACTAAAAACTAATAAAATTTCACCACATAAGCATATTTTTACTCTTAATTGCAAATTTTGTCTATGTTAACGAAAGAAAGTGATTACTAAGTTTTCATTTAATAGTAATCATAAATTCATAATAGTGATTACTAAGTTTTCATTTAATAGACTCATTTCGTCTTGCATGTAACCTACCCTACGATTGTTGGACTGGATAAAGGCTCGCAAATCCCAAATCAATTCAGTCATAAATTATTTGGGCTCTACTGTACTGCCAATCTTATAGCTTTCTGGCCTATTGGCTGTTGTAAAGGCTCATGGCATCCGACATGTCGTAGATATAAACTATGGCCAGTGGCAACTACTTGTCTTTTTTTCTTTTCTTTCCTTAGATATTCTACAATTAAGGGGAGGGAATGAGTCCTTTGGCTTATTATTTATCATTTTTCCATGAATTAAACTAAGAAATACATAGAATTAAAAGTGGTTCGGTTAATTTTTTTTTTTCATTTTATGTCTCTTCAAATCACATTATAATGCGAATAATTGAATAGGTGGTGCAACCCATGAAGCGGAGTCGATGTTCGCAATTATAAATTTATTGGAATTATAAACATGTAATTGTGGGATGTTGGAATATGTAGATTTTATGTATATTAAAATTTAATAGAGAAAATGAATTAATTAGAAGAAAATTGTGATAGTAAAATGAATTAAATAAAGATAAAGTTGATGAAGAATGAGGACCTACTTCTTTATTTTTAATGTGAACACTTGATATGACGTCATTCCCGTGATGTCAATCACTAACCCTAAAATCTCATCGCAAAACGTTTTCCACGACATTGAATTTGATACTAAAATCCAAAAAATGTACATCCATTTTTTAAACAAAATGAACATTCAACAAACTAATTGAAGGCATGAGTTAAAGGAATAAACAATTAAATATTTTCAATGGCTTGCAGCTCATCTTGGTTTGATTCCTGTTCTCCTACACGGTTGTAAAATATGCACCACGTGTAAATAATAAATTTTTATTGAATTAACTATGTTCAAAATCTAAAAATTTAGGTACGATTTGATTTATATTAACATGTTTAATAACAGAGATGTTAAAAAAAATTATGATATTTCGAATGATAGACATTTTCTTTGAATAATTAAATTTGTGATATCACTTTAATGATTAAAATAATTGATCAGGCGGACGTGCAGCATAAATTGTAAAAGATGCTGATCCAAAGGCAAGTTTGGCCAGGATCGAATGCTAGCCTCATCCTCGTTTCTTCGTGACTTGACTAAGAAAAAAAAATTAAAATAATTAATCAAATATTTTCCACTACCTACCGTCTTTTATTAAAAGTAGAAAATTTTGCATTAGCAAAAATATGAGATCATTTACATACCATAAAATAAATAATACTAGATATACAAAATTAAGTAAATAACACTTCTTCTAATTATATTAGCTCTCTCTTTTTAAAATTGTAATCATTTTTTAACACTAAACTACAGTCGCTGACTAATCCGAATTCAAGTACTGCAGAATCTAACGAATATCTAACATATACTTTTATAATTAAAATAACTCAAAATCAATTTTCAAATCATAATTACTTGGTACAGACTTTTCTCATAGTAACAAATTAACCCTCCCTTTGTAAAGAGGTTAAAGCTGATATACAACAAACCATGTGTTGATATTCCTCCTAGTTTGCTTTGAAATGTATTTGACTTTGATATTAATAATACATAATTTCATGTTGAATTTTCAAGGAAAAGTAAAACACTGTTAAATCCAAATTAATGATTCCAAAATTTCAGGAGGAGGATATGTAATTAAAAAGCATATATAAGACTGGGAGTTGACCACAAAATGCTAACTAGACATATATGAAGCTCTTAATCTATAGGAAACTAAACCATATGCACCACAAAAACCCTAGTTGATCTACAACAATTACAGTAATATAGTATATAATTCTATATATAATAATTAATGTTTCAGATGTTAATTACTTTTAGCACTAAATAATTCAAATTCATTAACACTTAATCTATATATAATCTGTAAATGTAAGAACTAATAAGAAAAATCTAGATCTAACTCATAACACTTTTTTTGCCATTAAAAGCTGCAAGCTTCAAATTGAATTATTAGCATCTTGAACAAGCTTCTTCAACCTCTCAGAAATTCTAGCAACTCCATAACTATTGGAAGAATCATCTATCTGTAATAACCAGCAATTAATCAATCAAATAAACTTAAATAAATAAACCTAAAGTAAGAATAATTAAAATACTTACCTGGGAATGTATGGTGTGGAAAATAACATCATCAAAAACAGAAAAACTTGCATTAACAATATCAACTCCTCCTTCATGAAGAACACGAATAGTTTCATTGAACATGAATTGACCATTTAACCCAGTTACTAAAATTACTTCCAGAGCTGAACCCATTTCATGAATCATAATTTCTGGAGATCTTAAATTTTGCATTGTTGTTCTACTCATATTACTACTGCTGCTGCTGCTCGTATTATTATAAGTATTATTGTTTTTTTCATTTTCACGTCCCATTAAACTTTCTTTTCGTTCCTTCATTTTCTCCAACTTTGTTTGCAACTTCTTTATATAATTTGCTGCCTCATCTAGCTGGTCAGGCAACGATCTCGCAGATTCCTGCAGCCCGATAAAAATTAATAAATAAATAAATCGTATCCTAAAATCGAAATTGGGAAAAAAAGAAATCCTAGATCCATTTTTAAAAACATTATCTTCGTATAATAAAATATATATGAATAAACAAAATAATAATAATTAATAACTAACCTCAGAGCTTTGATGAGAAACAAGAGAATTAAGCTTAGAATAAAGACCCTTCATTTGATTTCTTCTATTTCTTTCAACGGTTTTTCGATCAGTTGTTGAAGAACTAAGGTTTTTCATCTCCATCAATGTGGGATTTTAATAAAATAGAATCAGCAGTCAACAAATATACACTAGCTTATAGTATATAAGTAGTATATATTATATGTCTAAACTCTGAAACTTAAAAAAAAAAAAAAAAGTAATAAAATAGATGGATGCAGATGAGCTGGTGATTGATAATAATTTTGAAGGCTTTTTATGATGTTATAGATAGAAAATAAAAATAAAAATAATAATAATAATAAAGTAAAAAGGCAAAAGCAAAAAATTTGTATGGTGGGATGCTTCTGAAGAGAAAAAAGAAAGAAACTAATATGTGTGATTGTCTTTGAATAAGATGGGGATTGCCTATATTTATGTAGCATACATGGTCCTTTTCGGACCACTTAATTTTGAGCAAAACTTCTCAATTTTAACTTTTTTTTAAGCCTCCTCTTACTTCTGTTCACTTAGAATAATTGAAGAATTGGATTCTTATTATCACACTAAATTCTGTATACATCATAATTTAATATAGTACAAGACATGTCTAAGTACGATAATAAATAAATTAGTTATGAAAAAGATATTATTGCTAATTAATTTACTATTCTATTAATTATGTCATATGTGATGAGTTCAATTTTTTTTTTTTAAAAAAAAAAATGTTATGTTTAAATTAAATAATGAATTTTTATTACTGTCACCACCGCTGGATTTACTAAGTATTAATTTATAGAGAATATTATAAATTGGTAGAACAAAAGAATAGAGAAACTTGAAGGGGAATACTATGGAAAGGGACAGTCTGAAATAGGGTTGGGGCAATTGATCCCTTATTATGGGTCCTTTCCTATTCATATTTATCTTATCTGTTTCGCTTTAGGGTTCATATTTAACATTACACGTTTTCTTTCTATCTTTCAAATCCTTGCTATTTTTATTTTATTTTACTTCCTCTTTCATATGGACAGTACTAATATCAGATTATATTTACAGGAACAAAACACTAATATTAAACATTGAAAAGTAGCTTTTTTTTCCTTCTTTTAAACAAGATAAAATAAGCATTCCTTGTGAAGAATTGTCTGGTATTAAATAGCATTTGATAAGGACTTTTGAACTTTTAACTATAAAATAAGTTATGTGCTTGCTCTAATTTAGAGCTCGTCGTCTTCCTCCTACCTACCATCCTTACTCTCTGTTCCCTTAATTTTGTACCTAACAACTTAAGTGTTTTTTTTCTTTTTTTTAATACCCCATTTTCATCCGTTCACACAAAAACAAAATATCAGATTTTCTACCAACTCTACATTATATTTTCATTATAATTGACACAATTTCTTTTGAAAAAAAAAAACGTTTAATTCACTGGAAAAATACTTGTTGCTCCATCATTTAGTTGTTTTAATATTATATATCACCATCAGGGAAGCATTAGTCTCAGTAGTATGGTCCTTTGCTGGCAAATTGGCAATAATTGCAGGTTAAAGAACATTATTGACTATTTTATGAAAAAATAAAAATTTCATTTTAATTCTAGTGCACATTCTTTTAGGTACAAATGGGACAATTTATGATTTCCTATTAATCAAAATTAATTTATACTAATTTTTTCAATTTTGTATAGTAGTTAAAAAAATTACAAAAATATATTGTTTCAAATTATAATTAATAATAATATGTTTTCGACCAAAATCTTAAAATGATCTTTCGAATAAAACGTTTCAATTAATTGCTTGCTTTAATTTTTTTTTTTTAAGAATATTATTATTGTAAGCCTATTAATTTGTAGGGGACTTTTATAAAACTATATCCAAAAATTATTAATATACACATTAAATTACTTTATATAAATAATTATAAAGAAATTCACTTTAAATCAATTTTTCAATTCTGTGTTTATCATTGTTTTTCTTTATAACTTGTTTACTGTCTATATATATACTATGTTTTTTATTACTGTTGATAAATTGTTTAGTATTTATTTAAAATATGTTTATAACTTATATAATTCTTTTGTAATTTGTTTCATTTAATAAGTCTTCATCTTTCGATTTTACATTATACTACTCTCCAATATCATGCAATCATTCCCATTCCTATATTTTTCTAACTGCAAATCTTAAAATCAATCCTCTTAAAATTGAAAGTAATGGAAAAGCACAGTTTTAAAAGTAAATATGAAAAGAGTGAGCAAGAGGAAAACGAAAAATGTGGATTTTAAATGTGGGCTTTGAATGGAAGCGACAAGTGGTTAACAAAGTCCAATCAAAATCCCAATGGGCTTTCCCTAACTTTAGCCCATTAATCTAACAAAATAGTCCACTCCAAACAAAACAAACTCACCATTTTTCAAAATTTTTTACTTTTCCCCATCAAAGGTACTAATGATCTTAAAAGCTCACTTAGTGAGCGCGTGAGTTGTTTATTCTGACTTTAAAATTATTAAACGGCAGCGTTTTCTTAATAAATGTTAAATCCTTTCATTCCTCGCCAAAATTTTGGTACCCAATACCCATTTCGCTATTTGTTTTACATCAAAATTTGGAAATTGTCTTTTAAAAGCTTTGATTTTGGGCCACACCCATATTTTCTTTTTCTCATCAGAGCCTAAAATGGTCGTTGTCGCATTTTCATTACCCATATCTCAAATTTCATGTCCGAAACTTTTAGTTTATCTGAAAGTTTTGTACCGACATATGCCCAATCATAAAGTTGATCCGGTAACAAGAACGAAGGGTAGATTTGAGATTGGAATAACGTTTAGTATTATGGGAGCAGAGAAGCTATCGTTTTTTCGTTTTGATTTCATTTGTAATCAAGTTAGAAAGAATCTGAGTTAGCAAATACATTCGGATATAAGTAAGATGATACTTTCTAGCATAAAGAGCACTGATATGATACAATATGTTAGAATTGGAATTGCTTTTATTGATTTCTATTGCAAAAGTGGACATCTTTTTGAAGCTAACAAAGGTGTTTGATAAAATGTGTCGAAGAGATTTAGTTCTTTGGTATGCGAAAGAATTTTGAATTGAGAATATGGCGGGAATTACACGGGTATTGCTTTATTAAAAGGAAACAATTATGTTTTATTGATTGAGAAGGATTGTGATTGAAAGTGACTACAAGAGAGAGTCCAGCCTCAGCTTGCAATTGAAGACCTAATTTTCGTAGTTAGAGAGAAGACAAAGTCCTTCCTCAAAGTCAATTTCTTTTTGTGTTCCTAGAGATCAAATGTTGTAGCTCATTCCTTGGCAAAAGCGTGCACTAACGTATGGGTTTAGATCAAATAGAGTAGCACACGTATACTGGATAGAGAATAAACTGAATCTAAATTTTTAATTTAAATATAACAATATCTTTGAAAAAAAAGATTGGATCAATTGATTATCAAGAAATTATTATAATATTATCTTGATGGCGGTAGCCGGAAAGGTAGTGGTGATGGTGGCCGCGTGGAGCTGATGAAGAAGAAGCAGAAAGTTGTAGTGGCCACGAAGGAAGGCTGGAAGAAGGAGAAGGAAAATTTTATTTTTTATGTTTGGCTAGGAATGATATTGGCAAATGAGAAGTAGATGATGGTAAAGGTAAAGGTAAAGGACGAGAAGTAAAGTACGCTGCCGTTTAATGATTTTAAAGTCAGAATAAACGACACGCTACGGAAACAAAAATACCATAGCAATCAAATTACAATTACGTGACGTAAAATCTGGACTACGCCTTTCATCCTCATCATAATCATCTGTTACATTGCATTTGGTTTCTTGACATTACTCCATTCAAATAATGCTGATTTGACTTTTCTTAATTTTATTATCAAATTAAATTAATCATATTTTAAAAACAAAAATTTTCTCACATGATCCTGAAAACAGCAGCAGCGGCAGCTCTTCACATTCATATAAGGTGACTCATAAACACATAACCTATACCTAAGTTAGAATTCATACATCTAGTCTAGTACTGATAAACATTAAACAAAACATAGAAGAACATGATTCAAGAAGATGCAGAAAAATAAACATTTTGTCTTCGGAGAAATCCACCCAGAGAAGACCCATCAAAGATTGTAGCTTTCTAAAAAATGAAATTCCTTTTTTTTTTCCTTTTTCGTCGCCTAATGCTTACAATGTTCAGAATACCCTAAAATGTGATAATTTGATGTGTATGTATAACTAGGAAAAACAAGTTCAATCCAATGGATGCCTACCAATCTATTAATTCACTCTCACATGAATGTGACATACAAGAGTACATAAAAAAGAGGCTTTGGAAACAAACCTTTTAATTACAAGTAACCCAGTTGCACTATAAGAGCCATACGAAAGCTTCATGTGAATTTAGGCTTAGGCATGGGCATAGGGGAGCTGCTAGGATGCACATGCGGATGCACCGGACCGAGCTTTTGAATCCAATGAAGAAGACCCTTCTTATGATCATGGCAAGTTGGATTTGGTACAAAATTCAGGGTCCCATCATTCGCAAGCAAAGACTCGAATTGCTCTAATACCTCCACAATTTGCCAAAACTCTGGCCTCCTCTCAGGTTGCAGAGACCAGCATTGCTCAATTAAAGCTTTCATTGCAGGTGGACAGTCCCGTGGGATAACAGGTCTCAAATTCTGTAAAGATATTAGAGAACTGATTTTTTAGTGGTAGGAAAATGGAAACAAAACAAATAAAAAAGATGTTACCATGCTACTCCATTTAAAACATTTCGATTATCAACAATGTCAATAAGTTAATTGGGATTTCAAGCATAATATATGACCCTTCCTCGCAGTGATAAAAAAACAGTACTTCTTCTTTGTAGCCTCACAAAACTAATCTTATAAAGAACAATAGGTATAACTCCAACAACAATGAAATAGATTTCTTATCAAACTAGATGTTACTAGCTAATCTAGTTCCAAATCAATGACTTAATAAGGCCTATTTAACTGTATAATTAGTACTTACAATAATTATAACAGTAGGCCTCTTGTTACTTCATGTCATACATCAAAAGTTTCCCCAAAAATATCCTTTAAGAGTCATAACTTGAGATGCCATTTGTAGAAAAAAAGAATTCAATAAAGGAATCAAAAGTCCTTGTAAAACTGTTGCAGAACAATATGTTCCGCACGGCAATCATAGCTGCAACTAAGCAAAACCCTATTGAGCTATTAGCATTTAGCACAACTCAAATTGACCACAAGTCCAAATTTCAATCTAGCTGGGATCATATTATCAATTTTTTCCTCAAGTTCACTCAGTTTTTGATATATTTATAGAAGTTCTATCACGTAAATTGCATATGGATTAGAAGACAAGACAAACAAGATGGAATGAGTTTGGCCAAAATGAGAAAAAAGAAAGAAATACCTTGTTCACTACAGCAAATGCAGCTTGTATGGGATTCATATCTTCATAGGGAATTGTTCCTGCCACCATTTCCCATAAAATCAACCCAAAACTGTACACATCGACCTTTTTCCCATAGGATTTCTTTCTAATCATCTCAGGTGCCATCCATCTATATGTCCCTGGGTCATCAGCCAATGAATCACAATACGCCTCCTCACAAGCTATACCAAAATCAGCAATCTTTAGATGGAATTCTTCATCAATGAGAACATTCTCAGGTTTAAGATCTCTGTGAATGACGCCTTGAGAATGTATGTATTCCATACCGCGGGCAATGTCCAAAGCAATTGCGATAAGTTTTGGTAAAGGAAGCAACTTATGTTCAAGCTTGTGCAAGTATGCCCGCAAAGAACCTTCAGATAAATATTCTGTTATGACACAATAAACAGGTGGTTTCTTGCATGCTGCTACAAACTGCATTGGCAGATCAAAGTAAGCATATAAGCAACCATTTATGAAACAACCTCAAATTTCTTCTAGTAATTTTAATTGTAACTAAAAGTGCACAAATTTGTTTGCCAATCAGATAAACCACACAGAAAAAAAAAAAAAGGTTCAAAATCACATTATTTTGCTGGGCATCAAAAGGAAAAGCAAATTGGTAGTTCTCTAAAACTCCATAAACAGAAACCAATTAGAACAACCAAGATAAAGAAGAGGGAATCAAATTTCATTTACCCTGATAACGTTCGAATGGTGAAGTCGAGATAAAAGGGTGACTTCTCTGTCATATTGATTCTTTAATCTAACTGCTAAGGTTCCATTTTCGTCATCATCTGGTGGCCTGATAATTTTAACTGCAACAGGCTCATCCTTATAAACACCATGGTAAAGCCTACTATGTGCCCCATGAGCAAATCTAAGCCCCAGAAAAAGCTGAGACATATCCACACTAAATTCATCAGCTGCTTCCACAGCATTCACCTTTCCTCCAGCATGGTCAAAATACTTTGTCCAAGCAGAGTCCTTCTTGCCCTTGGATTTATCATGACCCTTAAAGTGGCGAAGAGGGCTTGAATTTGATGAAGCATTAGTAGGCTTGGTATCAGAGGATTCCTTGTGGAAAAACTTTCCCATGATTCCTTTATCTTGATCTTTCCTGCGAGGATGTGGAGTTGAAAATCTTTTCCTATCAAACCTTGCTTCCTTAAAAGTATCAGAAAGAGAAGTTTCAGGCAAAGGCGATAAAGATCTCTGCTTGTTGGTGATTGGATTTCTCTGTATAGGAGAATTAGTAAGAACTGATGATCTCTCTGCAGGAAAGGAAACAGATTTCTGATAAGGAGAGGAAAATCCAGGCCTTGATTTCAAACCAGCATTTCTCTCAGGCTGAATGGACAAAGGAAAAGACCCCAGTCTTGAAGAATCCAAACGATGGCACACTGTATGAGAAAACTTTGTCCTTCTAATCCAAGAACTTTCTTCTTCCATTTGTTTCGTCTTTTTGTTACTTTATCCCAATGATTTGGAAATTGAAACCCTAACAAAATTGCTTAATCCACGGATTTCTTCAACCAAACCTTAATTTAATATATATTCTCCTTCTCCTCCTCCTTCAGCTAGATAAAAGAAGAAGGTTCAAAAACTTGCAAACCGAAGGAAGCAAATTCCCCATAAATCATGAAAATTTGAACTTTAAACAAAATCAAACTTTGAGCTGCAGAAGAATCCAATCAACAAGCCATTCAATTCAACCCCAAGAAAATAATAAATCAAACTATAACTAAAACAAATTCCCAGCTAATCTATTCATAATCCATCAAATAAAAGGAATCCTCTCAACCCCATGAATCAAATCTTATTGATCATCACTACCAAACAAAACCTCTGGCCTTTTTTTTTTTTAAGCTTCAAAGTCAAAAGGCCCCTTCCGTAGAAGCCTGGAAAATCCCACACAGACAAATATTATAAAAAATAATAATTAAAAAAGAAAGTACCCTCGATTATTATTTACGAAAATAAAGAAACACCCATGATTGCATCCCCATTAAGCACTGAAAAGAAAACCAATCATTTTGTCAAAACAATCATTCACTCACCCATACATGAATTCACGATTTTTTTTTTTTTCTAAAAAGACCTCCATTTAAACAAACCCAAATACCTCAGAATAAATAACCAAAATATATACTAATCAAAAGGTTATTGCTTACCATTAGGAAGGCACATAGCTATCAAGCGGTAGTGACGTTATTCTCCTTTAAAAATCCATTTGTAAAGGGTTCTGTACAAGTTTGTTGCGTGCATGAGAGAGAGAGAAATTTAAAAAAAAAAAAAAAGATTTTTTTTTTTTCTTTTTGTGGAGATAGAAAATTGGAATTTCGAAACGCAAAATCAAGAGGAGTATAAAATACGTATAAATACGTATACATCGTAGATTCTCGTGGACCCGATATTTTTGGTGAAGACTGAGCGTGGAGGGTGGGGCCCAAATAATGGTGGTGTAGTGGGGCCCACTCATGAAAAAGTCAATAAAAGACGAGAGAGAGTTTTGGTCTGTGACTATTGATTATGATTATTTTTATGTAATGTGGCTTTTCCGTCATAGATCTGTTAAATAAACCAAATAATATTATTGTTATAATATAATAAAGGAGGAATCCAAGTGTCACTATCTGATAGAATTAAATTTGGAGAAGCTACGGTTAGATGGTACGGTTCGCACGGATTCGTTTTTTATGTTTGTTTGGTGAGTGGCGGAGAAAGCTGGTTGCGATTGTGGTAGAGGTGGTGGAACAAGTGCAAGTGGTTGTGGTTGTGCAGAATTTTTTTAAGACAATAATTTTTAAAATTAAATAACAATAAAAAATTATACCAATAATTAATTACAAATTACTGTTATTGTTTTCAATAGGAAATTAGGATTTAAATTAAGATTATTAATCGTTTATCCCTTTAGAATGCATTAACCAATTAGCTATATGTTTTGATTAACAACAAAATTACAATTATCTCATTGTCAGAAATGCCTATGAGTAAACGAATTTGAATACGCCTTTTTTCAATTATAAAAATTAAAGCGAGTCAATCAATTAATAAATAAATAAAAGTGTTTAAGCTATTTCATACATAATCAACAAAGCAAAAGCAGATTTTAAACTTAACTGCTCAAAATGGATAAACCAAATAATCAAGTGTAATAAACGCAGAAACAATACACATTCAATCAGTTGAAGATAATTTGGTTACTAGCATGTAATCTGGTTACAATTGTATTTAATGTTGTCTATTATTGGTTTAAATGAAAGGGCCTCATTATATTTCTTAACTGCTTTCTATAAGTGAGGCACATAAGTAACTGTTATTACTATTGCGATAACTTCTCATCACTTCTTCAATAAATTATCGTATTTAACATTAATAACCACACTTTCTATAGTCACTTATCACAACTTATCTATACAATTACCCATTATCTACGATTCGGCAATCGACTGCTATTCAAAAGAAGTTATTCCAAATGTAATCGACCTAAGGAATTTTATGGAATTCAATTTTTCCACCTATTGCTTCATAAAATCAACTATATATAAAGCAATTGGTAGAAAAATTGAAAAAACTGTGGATTAATTAATCAATAATTAATAAATGTATCAATTAATTAACACTTGCATTTATTAATAACTTAATAGTTGAAATCAACTTATGTTTTATTCAATATTAAACAATTATAAAATCCGGCACATAATACATTTAAAAAAGTGGATGAAACAAGTTTTAGATATGGTTGGTCCAAACCACCGGGTGAAATATGAAATATATATATATATATATATATATATATATATATATATATATATATATATATATATATATATATTTGTATAATTAATATTGATCTCAATTAAATATTTGTATAATTAATTTTAACATATTGCATTTTTATTATTTTAAAAGATACGGAGAAAACCACAAAAATTTAAGAAGAATAGGTTTTTACACTCATTTTTCTATTGGTTTGGAAAAATTAAAGATAAGTAAAGGAGCAGTAAATTAGAAGATGGCTATACCAAACAATGGCATGTGCAAGAAAGCTAAACAAATGACATTATTATTAAGTCAACTAATATATTAATCCTATAATTAATTTCAATTAACATATTATTATTATCCACATCACCCATACATAATAATCTCAAATTAATTATGGGTTGACCTCTTCGACTCTTACTTGTTTAAATGAAAATTAATTAGATCAAAAGTCAAGTAAACATAAAATGGGAACACAAGTAAGGACTTCAAACTGGTCTTATTACTAACTAATCTTTATAACTAATACTTTATTTTTCTCCTAATTGTTTAATTATTTTTTTCTTGCATGTTGATCATGACTTATAGCCAGGTCCTACACTTTTTAACATATTTTTACACGGTATAACCACTTGTTTCTATTTTACTTTGAAATAAAAAGTTATATATATAAATAAGAATATATATATTTGGTGTAACTAAAAATATTTATAAAGAAATAAATTTGACAAGGTAATAGTGAATGTGAAACTTATAGGATGATTTTTTATTTGTTAGTTCACCAGATGTCTAAACTCATTTTTATACTGTGGTGTTTAATCTGACTAATTCTCATGTGCGTCTGAGAAGAAGATATTAACTTAAAAAATATTTTTACTCATGCAATAATAGAATGATTTTAAGGCTCATATTATATTTTTCTTCTTATGTATCCAAGTCAAGATTGGATAAAATGTACAATTTTTAAAATTTACATAAAATTATAAATATTTTGATATAATTACAATTAACATTTTATCGTTTGGTAGAAAATAAAATTAATGGTTTCGAAGAATATTTTTAAAATAAAATTAAATAATTTGACCACCTATGTTCAAAGTAAAAACAATAATAATAAAAGAGAGCATTAAATTTATAAATAAAATCAACCAAAAAATCCTTTCAATAAATCCATTCATTCAAATTTAATTATAAATAAAATCATTAAATTTTTTTTAATAAACATAGGAGGTCTTTACCTGCACTTTTAAATTAAATTATCAAATTTTTTCTTTAAAAAATTGTAGGAAAATCAATCAAGTAATACCATAATTAGCAATTTCTCATAAACTAATTTGATGGTTTTGAACAAATAGATATTGATAATTAAATAATGAAAACCTATATACTATTCAACCTAACATAACAATTAATTAACTTCCTTAAATTAATATAGTCATGAAATGAAAACTAAAAGGTGACCACTCACTCTACAACTATAAATAGTCACAAAACCTTGTAGTTCCTACACACCCAATACAATTGTACTGCTATAATATTAAGCTAAATCAATCATCCAATTGCCAAAATGGCTTGTTTCGATGAGCAAAACCACCTTCAAACTCACAAAATAGGCATAATTGGGGCTGGTATTAGTGGCATCGCGGCCGCTAAACAACTTTCTCATCACAGTCCTGTGGTGTTTGAAGCCACAGACTCAATAGGAGGCGTGTGGAAACACTGTTCTTTTGCTTCCACTACACTTCAAACCCCGCGATGCGATTTCGAGTTCTCGGATTATCCCTGGCCTCAAAGGGATAATTCTAGTTTTCCTACATATCAAGAAATTTTGGAATATTTACATAACTATGCTACACATTTTGACATACTGAAATTTGTGAAGCTGAATTCTAGGGTGATAGCTATCCGCTGCACCGGTGGTCATGATATCAACCAATCACTGGACGAGTATGTTCCTCTTTTGAAGGGCTCTCCAGTTTGGGAGGTCGCTGTTGTGGCCAATAACTCCCAAAATATTAAGGTTTTTGCAATTAATTTTGGTGCAACAACAACAAAAAGTTTGAGTTTTTTTATTAATAATAATTAATGTATCTAATTAAAGTAAATTTGATGTGCAGTGGTATGCTTTCGAGTTTCTTGTAGTATGCATAGGAAAATATGGAGACGTTGCAAAAATTCCAAAATTTGCTGAAAATAAGGGAGAAGAAACATTTAAGGGGAAGATGTTACACACCATGGATTACTGTAAATTAGGCAAAGATGGTGCAAGAGAACTAGTGCAAGGAAAGAAAGTTGCTATTGTTGGTTATAAAAAATCAGCTATTGATCTAGCTGTGGAGTGCGCCAAAGCTAACCAAGGTACGTAACTAATGGAAAAATACAATTTTGAATTTGTGACTATGATTTCAATAAAAGCATAAGATAGAACTACAACTTATTGAGCTTTTGATTGCTTTATTTCGTAATTATATGAAGACTAATCGTTCAGAATTCAGCACTTATATGAAGCTTTCTTTTGCATGATTTTTGAGAGGCTATGTTGGGGTTGGACACACACAGCAGTCAAATTGGTCTTAGTGCCGGGAATTTGACTTCCGGACATACTCGTTTTCACTTCATTAATCTTGATACTATTAAATTAGAAAATACATTTTGACTATCATGCTAATTTATTATTCCTTAGTTTAATAATATAAGAGATCAGTAGAACAGATCTTCAATTATAGGAGAAACAACTTCAGTTTAAATAAATAAATAAATTTTTTCTTTTACCTATTTCTGAATACCGACTCAGATATTGTATTTTTCTAATAAATATATAATGTCTCAAAGACTAACAAGAGAAAAATTAATTCAAAATGTATTTAATTTTATTTATTAATTTCAAGTGTATAATGTAGATAATATACTAGTCCAAATCGCTTTGGAAAAGTGAAACTTTGGTAGGTACTGATTGTGAATTATTATATTCCAGTGACTAAAATTAAGCAATAGAAATTTCATTGAAAACGTGGTTATGGAAAGTAAATATCTAGAATGTATTTGGAAAAAAAAAAAAAAATAGTAGGACTTGCGGTGCATAAATTCACTCAAAATTGATAATATAGTCTTTGTTATTGGAAATTGGTTATTACAGGAGAAGAAGCGAAACCATGCACAATGGTGATAAGGACATTACATTGGACAGTACCATCATATTGGATATGGGGTTTGCCATTTTTCTTGTTTTTTTCAACAAGGTCTTCTCAGTTTCTCCATGAAAGGCCATATGAAAGCTTCTTCAAAACACTGTTACGTCTTCTTTTATCACCTATGGTATACATTTGACACCTGTACATTTATAATTTTGTCTTTGTACATGATATGTTAATGTTTTAGTTGTTGATTGCGCAGAGAAAGGCAATGTCCAAGTTCATAGAATCTTATTTGGTGTGGAAGCTTCCATTAGTTAAGTATGGATTGAAACCAAATCACCCATTTGTAGAGGATTATGCATCTTGTCAAATGGCAATTTTGCCCGAGGATTTCTTTGTTGAGGCAGAGAAAGGTAACATTTTGTTCAAAAGGACTTCTAATTGGTGGTTTTGGAGCGGTGGGATTCAATTTCAAGACCAAACCAAATTAGAAGCTGATGTTGTGCTTCTTGCTACTGGTTTTGATGGCCAAAAAAAGCTTCAAGATTTGCTTCCTCACCCTTTTAATAGTCTAATTATTGACTCCCATGGAATCATGCCACTCTATAGGTAATCCTTAACTTACATAATTATCAAGTAATTAGCACTCTAATTATTGGTCAATCTTGAATGGACTCTAATTTTACTGGGCCCAAGACCAACCAATATAGGCCCATTCTGCCATGAATATCTAATTGCGCATGCCCTACTCCTTATAGTAAGAAATAACATTAAGACATATTAATTCCCAGGAAAAATTCTATATGTAATAGTTGATGTGTGCTAACATGGATACATAGACATAATAATACTATTTAAATGGGTTTGTTTGTATTAATCAAAAATATGATTTGCTGCAGAGGCACAATTCATCCATTGATTCCAAACATGGGTTTTGTTGGGTACATAGAAAGTGTGTCAAATCTACATACAGCAGAGTTAAGATGCATATGGCTGGCTAGATTGGCTGATGACAAGTTCAAGCTTCCTACTATTCCAAAAATGATTCAATACACTAGTGAAGAAATACAAGTCATGAAAAGAACCACAAGGTTTTACAAGAGGCATTGCATTTCTACATATAGCATTAATCATAGTGATGAGATTTGTAAGGAAATGGGTTGGAATCCTTGGAGGAAGAAGAACTTGTTCTTGGAAGCTTTTAGCCCTTATAATAGCCAAGACTATCAGGAAAAGATCAATGCTTGATAATTGATAATTTTACTACTAGTCTAACTTTTATTTTATCTAATAATTCATAAAATTATCAAAAAGATGTTAGTATTTGTAATAGTAGTTAGAAAATATGAAAATTAAAAGATGATAGTATTTGTAATGGAATAAAGAATTGGTTGTGGAAAGTGGAAATTATTGGTTGCATGTTTGAGATTCTACTTGGCTCCTGCCCCTTTATTCATCTGTCTCACTCTCTGTCTTTAGAAATATGGAATGTTAGTTTTAGCTTCTATATTAGGAATTGCATTTTCAGTAAATAGAAAAAAAAAATTAATCGATTAAAAAGTAAAAATGAAAATTTTACTAAATAACCATCATAATAGCGAGCTGTGGCTAGATTGATTGTTGGTAGTTGGTAAAGATGAGTCGTGGAAGTCCATGTTTTTGGGCGGCGGAGAATACGACCAGTCGTGTGTAGTTTTAAAGCACGACGTACTACTTTCTGTATACTGATGAAAGGATGACGGAATACTGTGGTCCATATAATTGCCGTTTCAACCTTTTCTGTTCCACAATCATAAATTACTTACCGTCCTCATAATCATAATCATAATCTCGATTATAAAACCTTAATTCCGAAAACATTATTACAAGTAATAGAAAAACTCGGATATTATTTGCAATGATTGGGAAAATCGGCGAAGTTCCAACACAACAGAGATCCTGCTAAAATATATTGGTATGGTACAAACAAGTGCAGCTCAGATTCCATTAAAATGATAGTATAATCTGAGCTTTTTATATATATATTTAAGAAGCTCAACAAAGGAGAAAATACATACCATATTTTTTACTCCTTAGGCACCTTATTTTTTAATATTCCTTATGGTTCCTTCTTCCAGCCTCAAAAGCCTTATTATTTTATATCTCAAAAGAAAAAAAAAAAAGGAAAAACCAAAGATTTGATTAACAAAAAAGAATCAATCCTTGTGAAGAGTGTCAAGAGAGCCATTCCACATCCATGCCTTCAAATTCTCCAATGTCCATGCTGATGCTGTCCATCACAACGTTACAAAACACCAAACCTAATTATAATCAGTGAACTCAACTGCTTTTGTATTCGTATGCATTACTATTATTAATAAATTATTATTTCTTTCCGTATACTACTCAACAAACTAATTGCTTACCAACAAATTTTAATAATTGTAACCATCAATAATAATAATAATAAATGAAAATAAAGCCAACAGAATTTTTTTTTTTTTTTTTAAAAAAAGGTTAATAATAATAATAATTCATGGGCCTTTCAGTACATTTGCAAGGGCTTCTTTACATTAAAGCCCATAAATACAAACATGGACTATCATGGGTATTTTTGGCACCACACCTGTCCTTAATCTGGGTCAAAGATCCCTCATTCACACAAGGCCATTAATTAAAGGCCATAAATTCATAAGTCAAATGTTTTGATATTCACAGAGTAGCCTACCTCTTACCCAAGTTGTTGATGATTAGATGAATGATTTTAGACTAATTACTGTGGTTCAATGCTATGAAGTTCCTAAACTAATTACTTCATTAATTTCGCAACAAGGAATCAACTGCTCTGGGTCCAAGAAATGGAACAGAAAACATTTGCTCTTCTATTATCATTATTATTATTATTTTTGAAAGGGAATGATGGTGAAATAATTTAGAAACATAAAAATATTCTTACTCACCAAGGCAAGGCAGGATCATCATGGTAATAATCTTGAGAACAGTAATCATCAAAATGTTGCTGTAAAGAGCCATCATTTGCATTCAACCAGGCAGGGAATTCCATCACTGGATCAAATGGTTGGTAACCATCATCCTCTGCTTTCACCTCTGGATCAGTTTCCATGGTCTTCAAGAATTTGAACCACCAAGCTGATTGAACCAAATTCATAGTATCATTCCATTCCATCTGATGCTGTTCTCCTAGTGATCTCATCTCTGCCATCTCTTCATCATCCATTACTTGATGTAAGCCATCCCCAGTTAAGTCAGACACTGCAGGAGGGATCTCTTCTTGGAATTTTGCGCCCGCTGGAATTTCTTCAGTGGCAATGGAAAGCGAAGGGGAAGGAGAAGAAAATGATGATGGAGACGAAGTTGAGTAGACAGATGATGGGTTGTTGCTGCTATGGTAAAGAGTGGTGTCCAAGTCATTGAAATCTTGAAAATTGAGATTTAGGCCCAGGGTTTGATTTGGAAGGGGAAAATTGAGATTTTCAGGGACAGTTGAAGGAAGAATTGGAGGAGTAGACCAGCAAAAAGGATATGGAGAAGTGGGAGGTGGGGGTGATGCATGAGGGAAAGAAGTGCAAGAAAAACTATCTAGATAATTAGAGAAATTGGAAGTGTTTGATGGGTATATTCTAGGATTCCTCCTGGATTTTATTTTTCCTTCTGGTTCAAAACATGATGGTGGGGACGAGAGCTCAACAGGCAATGATGACGGATGTTGCTGTTGCTGCTGCTGCTGTTGATTTTGCTGTTGTTGTTCGCTGGCTTGTTTCATAGCTGCCCTATGAAACTTTAAAGCCGCGACAATCTCTCTTCGAGCCTCGGCCATGTTAAGAAGCCTTTCTTGGTAAGGCTTACTGGTATGGAGTCTCCTCCTAACCTGTTTTTTGTGCTGCTGAGGGGGTTGGGGTTGCTGGCCTTGTTGATTTTCACTTAAACCTTCACCAAATTTGGTCTTATTATGGCCAGAAAAACTATCATCATCGACACAAACACGGTCTTTAGAATTCATGGTTTCTTTGGTTCTTGAAGAGGTCAATTGCTTAACTAAACTACGAATATAAGCACCAGAAAGATGAGGTTCTTCTTTCAACTTATTAAGTTTATCTATTTGCATTCCTTCTTTGCTTTCTTGCTTAGTTGATCTACCCCTCATTTCTCTCTCTCTCTATCTATCAAAATCTAGTACAATAGAAAGAAGGCGGTGACTAAGAGAATCATAGTATTTTGCTTTTTTTTTCCTCCTATATTCTTAGGGACAAAAGTACATAATGCAGAGAGAGGCAGAGGCTGATCCGGTGTACTGGTCCGGAGGGTCCTCTTGGGTGTTATAAATACTAGTTGAGGACAGTCTAGGGTTTTTGAATATTTTTGGAATTTTCCCTTTTTTGGCAAACTACATTTGTTACCGTTTTATCATCCGCCTTAAATGAGCAGCTACTAAGTTTTGTATTACTAGTCTACCCCTACACTTAAATTACTGCCTCTCTTTTCTTCGGTCAAACCTCTAAAATTTTAAATAAACCTTGCAATCAATCCTTATATATAGTAAGCACCAATTTTCTCAAATATGGTAAGAATAAAAACACTCAACCACGGCAGATATTTTTCTATACAAAGTTGTAGAATCTTGTAAAAGTATAATTCATCTGAATGCTAGAAAAAATTCTGCAGAATTTATACTAGGAAACAAGCACTCTTACTGCAGTTCACAGACATTTTGATTTCTCTAGTATCTTGTTAAAAACAGAACACAAGTGAGTTGTATTGCAACATCAAAAAAATCAAGTAGTAGGATGGTCCTCATTATTCAAGTGACAACCAGTGATTCCTAGGTGGAAATGCAGAAGACATAGATTCTTGAATTGATCGGAGGTGAAATGGGGTTGTTTTGGTAATTGGATAGGTTTTTAGACTATAAGTTGTAGATTTATTGCTGATTCCTCACAGCCAAAGGGCAATTTAGGGAAGAAAGAGTTGATGGGTGTTCTGGTATCTATTATGTAAATCCCATGGACCATGGGACCAGGCTCCAAAAAACGTCAGCAAAAGCCTATGGAGACCGACAGAAGAATCTCCATTACTGTTGTAACCTTCTCTTTTTCATTTCCTTATTTTAGGAGAGAAAATAGTGCGTGAGAGAAAGAAAATCCCAATTTTTTCTGTTTAAAACAAATTGTTGAAACATGATTTGAGTCTGTTCATATGAAACAAAGAACTTAGACCTTTTGGAAAGGCATTCCACAGTATGTGAAAGACAGAAATGCTCCATAACCCCTCTCTTCTCTCTTTCCCTTTCACACAAACTACAAGTTTTACTCACAAATTTTACTCCTAAGTGGGAGGTGGCAGGGCCACAAGCATGGCTACTGTGGTTTTTATCAGACCTTTCAGGCAGCAATAACAGTGGAAATAAAGCCTGGAGAAAAAAACAATTAATTACTGCTGTAAATATTAACACACAACAGCAGCTACAGTTTAGGGAAAAGAAAACTATCTAATTTTATATTGCACTTTGAAACTGACACTGTTTATTCACAAGATAAATTGCTGTGCTTGTGGGGAGCAAATGTGGCATTTTATCCATAAAATATAGTAATTAAACAATCCCCGGAAGCAGTCTCCAAACAAATATTTTTGTTGAGACATATCTACACTCTTATTTATTTAATGAACCAAACATGTTTTTTAGTCCTAGAAGGGCAGTACAAGAAAGTAAGGGAAGATTCATAGACTAATTTATGTATGATTAAAACAACTTCTATAAGATTCCCATATGATTGTTCGTTCAAATTTTCTAACTTTTTATTAGTCAAGTCCCCATGCATCCATCAGTATTCAATATTAGCTTAAAAGACAACTTTTTAAACTGTTTCCTTTCCTTCCATTAAAAAGTGTCTTACCTTTTACCGTAGCATATAGCCAACCTAATGTAATCTGAACCCAAATCAGGAGTAAGATGGGTCACAAAACTAATTGCTAGTAACCGTAATCATTTGCCTATAACCCTAAAAGTTTAAACTTTAAGAAATATGTCAATCAAATGCCAAAATGTCTTCTCTCTTTTCTCACCAACTAGACTCCTCGTCTAATTAGCTAGTTCTAGTCGAAACATGAAGCCTAAACTTGAATGTAAACAAAAAATAGGGATTGAAGAAAATTTTCTTACCGAAAACATAATCGATATTACGAACCCAAAACCTTTAAGATACAAAACCTAAAAGATTTATCCATGTTGAATTAATTGGTATTTCAATAATTAATTTCTAAAATTTCTAACAGTAATAAATTTACATATAATCTCAATGCATAGGATTATAAATCCTAATTCCATCATCAAAAGCAGCATCTTTGTCTAATATGCCTCCACATAGTTCAAGCTTGCAACATTATAGCTCTAAAGATGTCCTCTAAACTAATATTTATCAATTCTAGATTAGTTGATCATCAAAGGTTAAGCTTGTTTAAATATACAATAATTGTCAATAAGCATACCCTAATCTCTAATCAATTTGTGTATTTCAGTTATGAACTTTCTCCTTTTTGTCCCTGTTGGGTTACTGTATGAAACAAACTCAAACATTCAAGTCTTAAATTGTTGAAATTTTGGTGTACCTAAATATTTCCCGTTCTATATTCAAAACCTATCTCTACACCTCTAATGTGCATTTTCATTCTTCTCGTGCGTTATCTTTTTCACATAAAGAAAATAAGTATATTTCAACGAACGACTTCATATTCAAATGGTAATAAAATTATGACATCATCTTCAAATAGTAAGATAATTTAGGAGATTTTTGGTTTGTATAGAGTTCTAAAAGTCAAAACCACCTTCTATTGCCTTTTCACTAACAAAACCTTAATTAGTAGCCTATATTCAATCATTTGATCTTTCAAAAATTGAAAGAAAATACTTCATACCATACCCAATAACAACTTCATGAATAGCCTAATTATATGATCAACTGACCAACAAATTATTTTAGGAAACAAGTGGATGGCAATATGAACAAATAAATGAAATGGCATAAATAACAATAACTCCATGAAAGGCTTAATTATATGATCAACTGGGCAACAGGTAATTTTAAGAAACAAGTGGCAAAAAATGAATAAAAATAAATAAATAAAACGGCAGAAAGAGAGGGAGAGGAAGCATTCAAGTTTACTTACGTCTGAGCAGGCAGAAATTGGATAAAATTGTATAATGAAGTAATAATAACAATAATAATAGAAATGAATGGATACATATCAAAGAGAAAAAAGAATAGAACAGGCCTCTTTTTGCATAGTGTGAGAGTGGATAAAGATGCAAGATGAGATTTGCTTCTGAAACCTGATGAGAAAAACCAGCTTCCACCAATCCCCTTCACGTTCAGATGCAATCATGAAAAAGTAATAATAAAGGAGAGATTAATTATAAAAAAAAAAGGAAAAGAAAAATTAAATTGAAATAAAAAGGAAAAAAAAAGATGGGGGTTCTGGGTTTTGACGAATCAAAAATTACCCACCAAGCAACCAATCCCCACATGCATAATACTTCCAATTTTAAGACCAAAATTTCACCATTGGATTCCATTCACACATAAACACAAACACCACCAATGCAAAATTACAGAGATATAAAACGAACAGGAAATGTATTTACCTATTTATCTTGCTCAATCAAAAACCTCCCCGCACTATTTAGGGGTTGAGATGAACCCAACTTCACATATAAATTTAGTCCCTCCGCACAGATATTTCGCAGAACTCTCTGCCCTTCCTCCTGCTCTTCTCCGCCCACTTTCATTTCACAGTCTTAACTGTTAGGTCCTCTCATGTCTGCTATTTTTTTATTATTTGTTAGGTTATAAAATTATTACTTACTGCTAGTATTGTTTTTCTTTTTTCTTCTTTAATCACAAAATTTTTTTCAAAAAAAGTAATTCTTTTTTAAATATACTTATACATACAGTCCTTGCTCATATTGTTGTTGATTGAAGAAAAATAATGTTTTTAACCAACATTTTTGTCTTCTTTCAAAAGAAGAAAAACCATAATTTTTGTCATTATATACTACTAATATTTTACATGTGACTTTATTTTTAAATGAAAAAATTTATAATTCCTTTAATACAATTTTTTACGAATATTATAATTTAACCATTCTATTTTTAAAAAACTACTCTCAAATAATTACAGTTTGACAAGTACGTCGTAAAGTAAAATAGTTACCTATTGTTAACTGTCTAATTTTTCAATTAATTGAGAGAAATTTAAAAAAATAAAGTGAAGGTTGAAAAATTAAATTTACGATTCCATGCTCTTTTTAGGTTGAATTAATCAAACAAACTATCTTTTCAAGTGGGAAAAAATGTTCTGGAAATAAAAAGTAGGAGAAATTCCGTATTTCAAAAACAAAATAAATAATTTGATTATTTTGCAAAAGTAAATTATTCCTTATCATGTCACATTTGGTATTTCACTTATAATATTTAATATAATAATTGTATCTAACACATATTAAAACTGGGAGGGTCAAATGGCTTTGCAATGTAATATCGGGTAGTACCTTTCTAAGTAAAAAAAAAAAAAAAGTAGGACTAAAGTATATGCATCCCTTATAAATTTATATTTAATTTTTAAAAAAATAAATAAAATAAAGATCTGAAATAAAAAATTTAAAGGGGCTAGAACTCCGTTAAAATCCTTTAGGTCCGTCCATGGTATCTAAAACAATTTAATTAATTATTTTTTAGGTGTTATTTCATATAATCATATTTTTTAGAAAGTTTAATTTTAAGATGTTAAATTTCTCTCCAATTTCTCATTATTTTTTTAAATCTCATTTCCCTTTCAACTTTTTTGCAAATCAAACAATTCAATTTATATGAAAGTTGGCTATTTATATGAAAATTCAACTTTTCTTTTAATTTGTCTCAACCAAACAATGTATTCCTTTACTTATAAATGAGCGTTAAATATGAAAACTCAAATAGAGTGATTTTTTTAATTTTTAACTAAATGAAGAAAATTAATCAAAAAGTCTACCTCATTAGGGAACTTACTATTAATTGTTTATTATTTGATATTTTCATACATATGAAGAACAATCCTTAATCCTATCCAATTAATACAGAGACAAATAATAGAGAGATTAGTCATGATTGGAGTATGGAAGTTAAATATGAAATTATGTTAAAAATTACATTTTGTTTTTTATTAGAGGTTGAAAAATTATAATTTATGGCAAAAATAACTACTGAAATTCAAATCTCTTTTATAAACATAAGCTAAAATTCATAAATTGTAGGTGAAAATTAGACAATAAAAATTATTCCTGAAAGTATAAACAATAGTGCTCAATTCATTAAGCTCAATCTCATATTATAAGACCCATAGGAGTAATTAAAATTGAGCTCAACACTTTTCATCGTTGATACCATCAAATTGAGATTGTCAATTCATATTGCCTTCTAGTTGAGTTTGTAAATGGAGATTGAGAACCCAATGCCTGTTAACTGGTTTGAACAACATTATCCTCATTTATGTTGTGCGTGAGTTTATATCTAAGTTAAAAAAAAAAAAGTTAATATTAATTTAATCTCTTTATAATTTCATATTAGATAAATTAGTCTTTATATTTTGAAAAATATTTTTTTAGTCCCCCTATTTTCAATTCGTTAGAGAAATTGGTCCTTCTGTCAAGTAAAAATGTTTAATCCATACATAATCATGCGAACAACCAATATAACTGAGAGAAGTTAACTAATGACAAAGATACCTTTACAACGTGTGCATAATTAAATTAAAATACCTAAAACACAATAACACATCTTCAATGCCACCAACCATCTCCACCGCCACCACCGAAGCCCGTTTCAGTACCATAAACCAACAAAAAATTGAAAAAGCTAAACTTCATCACCACCTACATCTTTTTACAAACCAACAGAATGAAAATTTAAAATTGAAAAATATGAGACCCATGGGTGACTAAAAGGATGATTGTCATTTGATTTCAGAGATTATTGAGGACTGGAAAGGGGTGATTGGTGATGATCGTGGTGAAGGTAAAGGCGATGATGGCTTTGATTGGTGTTTGTGGCGGAAGTGGGGTTTTTGGTCAAACACAAGAAAGAAGACACTGATACAATCTTTGATTAGTGATTAAAAAGTGTAGAGCGGTGCGAGTGTTGGAGGGTTAGTCATTTTAATTGGGCATGTTAATCATTTTACATGTATAACACTGAGAAAATAGAAAGATAAAAAAAATAATTTAAAAAATAGAGATACCAATTTTTCTAATATCAAATTGTAAAAGAACTAAATTATTATTAAAAAAAAAAAATCAGATTGAGAGGTAAAAGTGCAGCGCCGGAAATAGGAGTGGGACCGCCTACAAAAGCAGAAGGGGAGATGATGTGACGCGTCATAATCAAACGGCTAATTTGCAATTGGCAGTAGTGCCACATGGGCAAGCTTCCATTGCCACGTGGGAGCCATACACAGGGACAAACAAGTTGGCAGCACTTGCGTTTGCCTCTTCTCTTGAGCGCCAAAAAGCCTGCTCCTTCTCCCGCAAGAATGAATATTGCCGCCCTCTTTAGTCTTACCACTATACATTTACATTCATGCTATGTAAATGCTATAACCATTCAGTTTCAATATTGTTTTTTTTTTTTTTGTTATTTTGTTCCTCTTCACTTTTACATGTTGAATAATTTTTAAATTGAAATAATTATTTTACTCTAACATAAATAAAATGCTTTTGATTTTAGGAAATGTATAATAATATTGTTATATTAACTTAAAACATTTTATTTCAGTAATATAATATTGGAGAAGAAATGGGATAAAATAAAAAATAAAAAAAGGAAGGATATGGAGGATTCTGAATTATGTAGAGGGGGACCAATGCTAAGTAAATGAATTTGTTAGCTTATTTCAAAAGACTATACCAAAATATCACAATCTAATAATATCACATATTTGTGTTAAAAAAAAAAGTTAAATTATTAAAAATATTTAAAGGGAATAAAATTATTGTTATATGTATGAAACTATTTTCTACATAGTCAATTAATGTTAATGGAATTTAGGTTCTGGTGTGCCCACGTCCATAATTGAATGCTGCGCACGTAATCAAATCATAAAAAGGTCAAATGTTGATGGCTTAATGGATATGACTTTCATCTGGAGCACTCTATTATTGACGGTTATTATCACTATAACTACAATTAAAAATTACTTCCATTATTTAATTATTCTGATAACTTCCCCCAAAAAGAGATCAAGAATTCACTCCCATTTGATTGCTACATTATGGAATTTTTTTTTTACAAATAAATGTTGCGCTACGTAATCATTCACAACTTTTATTTTAATCGATATTAACATTCGAATGCTCTAATAGTAAGATAATTTGTTTCAATATATGAGAAATAGAGTGGTTTTATTGCTTGAAAGGATAAAAGTGTATTTTCAAGTGAAAAATGAAAATTGAAAAAGGTGGTCGTCCATAAATAAAGATACGATATGGTAAAATTAAATTAGACAATAAATAGAAGAGAGAAAAATGAAAGATGCAGATGCAGAGTGAAAGGTCATTTTCGGGTATTAGTGGGAGTGGGGGTGGGACCATTAACATTTGAATCTGCCATGCCACCAACTTAACAAAACTTTCAGATTAAATAAATTGTTAATGACAACTTGCAACCAATCAAATCTAACCAAAACCAATCTTTTCTTAACAACCCCATTTGGATAACTGCACCCTTTTTAATTCACCCCTTTTTTTTTTTTTTAAATAAATAAAATAAGTTTGTTAAAAATATGTGCAAAAATTAAATATATTATTTTTTATTTTCTCAAGTATTTCTTATTTCGTAAATTTTGTTCTATCATATAAAATCTTTTTGTTGATTTGATTTATTTCATAAAATAGAGTGAATATTGATAAAAAAATAAAATTTGCTCTAATTTTACAGTTTTTTCATATATAAAACTATAAAAAGTATAAAATGGAGGATCAATTTTTTAATTATTTATGTAGAAAGAGACATTTTTATTACCATGAACAAAATTATTCTACAATGTTATCGAAATATGAAGGTGTGGTTATATTTGATTCTAAATTTTTTTATCAATAATTAGTAGTTTGTTTAATAAAATTAATTGTTTTAGTAGAATTTAACTATTTTTATCACTGTATTTATTTATGTTAATTGTCTATAAACGCTAAAAGTTAAAAAGTTAAAAATGCGAACTAATTAAAATATTAAAAGTTATTACTCCATTGATTAATTTTGTTAGACTCTCCTTGTCCTAAATACAAAATATTTTCCTTTAATTTATGTATAGAAAATTTTATAACCAAAATCCATTCACTTTAATATTTACATTTTTCCATGTTTTTTATGTAAATTGAGCAAATGGAATAAATAAACTAAAACAAAGTGTGTATTCATTTAAAGTTGTGTTTGATAATCGTTTCTAATAAGTTTTAACATTTTATAAATACTTTAGTAATTTTCAAACAATTGCGGTTATTTTAAATAATTGATTTTACGAAAGACATTAAAAAATTTAATTACGAATAAGCAGTTAATTTATTTTTTATGAAAATTAGGAAGTGACTAAAATTTTTATAATATATGTAAAACTCTAGAAGCTTAGTGGTTAAGCAGTTGTACAGACCCAAGTTGAAGTGATGCTATTGAGATTTATATATGTGTATTGGTGGGTTGGTGATTGTTAATAGGGCTTGGTGTAGAAGATAGGTGATAAGATGTAAAGTTATTATGTAGAGTGTTTAGAGTATAAAAAAGAAAGAGAGAGTTGAATGCAAGCACATGATAGGGGATGTAGGTGGCATGCATGCAAATTTTGTAACAGACGGGTGTGCTGTGCCTGTGTGTTTGCATTCAAGCTATACTTATACTATACTATGGGATTGGGCGGTCCCTATTTTCCCTTTCCCTTTTTTACATTTTTTTCTTCAATCCATCATAACTTCCAATCTTTATCAACTTTTATTTAAACGGCCAGACCTTAAGTTGTAAGATAAACACAAGCAAATGTTGGTCAAGATTTGACAAAGTCAATGGAACAGTAGCAGTAGTAATAGATGGGTTTGCTTGAATTTGGTGTTTGACCACTCATACATATGCATGCCATATGTGAGAAATCTGTTTTTTACTCTTCTTTCATTTTTTTATTGATTAAATTTGCCATAGAAAAAAAAATTAAAAAGGATAGGTACGAAATGAACATTAGACACTTATTATTCTCATTATGAATGAAATAAAAGATAATATGTCATTATTATAATTTTACTCAAGTTGATCCTAATTGTGTGTAATATTTTGGTATATATCCTAATTTAGGGATGTTTGTATTTGAGGAGATGAACTTACCAAATAAAGGGATTGATCCAAATTGGCATTCCAACCCAATTTCTGTTTTTATTTTCTGAAATAATCGTCATCCTATTTGGCCTATTATTAGCGTTTAGGCTTTGATCACCTGATTTTTGTTTTACACTATCTTTTAAATTTGGGACTTACAGGAATAAGAATGCTGTTACAAATAAATAAATTGTTATTTTAATGAGAATTAATATTGGTGTTAGTTTGTAGAAATGGAAGGCTGTGGTCATAGACTTAGGACATAGTACATAGGCAATTCCAAGGCCCCAAAAACAAATATCTAACATAAGAATTCTCGTCTGTAATCAAATATTCCAGCCTGCAATTTCTACTAAATCCTATATATATACACATCTAACATTTCACTTAACTTTCAAGTTTGTACATCAATTCAATAATTAGCAGAGTTTTAGAATACGGTAAGGTGGGTAGTTAAAAATGGCTAGCTTCATTGCATCTTCTACATGTCAATTGGCCACTTTCCTTCCCAACACCACCACTAGTCCTAGGGTCAGCGTCCCAATTGCTCAGCAAAGAAGCTTCTCCATCAATGTGGGTTTCCCTTATTTCTAACAAATGTTTTGTTATTTATTTTAAATAAATAGTTGATGGGAAATATTAATTACATCATAAATGCAGGGAGGTCCTTTCTTTTTGGGGCTCAAACACTTGCCAAAGCTCCGATTGTCTAAGGCAACAACTTGCATTTCTTCTAGGTGCTTCAAGACTACCATTTCTTGCTCTGTAAGCTCTTTTTTCTTTCTTGTTTTCTCCATTTCAAATTTGAGTTATTTATTCTGTGTGAAGCTAACAAAGAAGGAATTGAAATGGGCAGGCACAACCTGAAACCCTGAAAATAGTACAGAGCACCATTGCTAAGCAATTATCCATTGATGAAAGCACAGTAACTGCTGAAACTAAGTTTGCTGACTTGGGTGCTGATTCCCTAGACACAGTATGTATATTATCTGATTATATATAAAAAAGACTATATACTGATGGTTGAAGCAGATTTAAAATCAGAATTGTAATTTAACAGGTGGAAATAATGATGGCCTTGGAAGAACAATTCAGTGTGTCGATCGGAGAAGGGGGTGCTGAAAACATTGCCACTGTTCAGGATGCTGCAGATCTTATTGAGAAAGTAAAGGCAGCTTCTGCTTAGATCAAAACACACTGTTGTTTGTTTCTTTTTCCCATAACAGCCACAAGAGAAATCCTGCAATGTTAATTTGCAAGTGGCAATTTTCTTAAAAGTTTCCACCTATCTTAATTTATGATCACTTCATTGTTTCTTTTCTTTAGCAGAAGACAATATAATGCATGTCATTAGACTTCAGATCATTTGTAATTTTTATTTAATACATAAATAAGAGAGGCTGAGTTCGTTTTTCAGGCATTGTTATTCCAACCAAAACGGGGAAAAAAAGCATCTACTTTAAAACAAACATGGTGATATGAAATTATATGACAAACAAAATTCTTGTATACAAACACGGTGTTACGAAACTATATGACAAACAAATTCTTGTATACAAACATGTTAATATTAAACTAAGCAATATGAAGCAATATTCATTTGTCAATATAAGATACTCCAAAAAGCAGCATATTTCTACAGCAATAGCAAGTGAATCTATGCTTGTTGGAGCAAATATGTGTGAGCTCAAAATTTATATTTGAAGTATTCATATTTGTACCGTGCTATCGATTCCTCCAGTTTAAATATTTATTCTTCAAAGCGACTGAACCAGTCGACAATGGTTCTGCAGAGAATCCTAGTCTCATTCAGGGCGAGAGACTTGAGCACTTGAGCAACAGCATCTGCAGGAGTGTACACATAACCTACTTGCCATTTTGGTTCCTAATCAGACACAAAAGAAAAGGAAAAAACTTTATCAAAATGGAGATTCATGATATAACAGCTATGAGAGGGAAAGAGAGATGGACAAAATATGTGTGCAAAGTAAAACTTGAAACAAAACCTCTTGCTTAATATATATGTAGGGAAGAGGTACAAGAAATACAAATGACTGTCTATATTAAATACAAGAAGAACATGTTGCAGCATAGTACTCAAAAGGTGGAACCGAGTTCAAGTTATGAATTTGTTCCTTTTTTTTTTTTAACATGTTGCAGCATCTATCTATGCACAGACAATGAGCACGTAGAGTATACCTGCGCACATGGTGTGATATGGTTGCCGCTTAATTGGACCTTCTCAATTGTCCCTCCTATAGACTCCATACGAGGCTTCAGAGTCTCTTCAAGGAGATCTGTCTCATCAATCGTGTCAGAACTGAACTTCACCTAATGCACAACATACAAACTAGCAGATATAAGGTTCTTGAACAAAGCTATCCACTTAGAAATTCTGAGATACTCATGATATCATACATACCAGCAGTGTGTGTTGGACATTATAGGAATTCCTGCAACAGTCACGATTTTCTGCAGGTTTGGGCTTGAACTCTGACACCCCCTCTGTAACCTAGCAAAGGTGACACAATTCAGATTTATTTATCAAAAGCCACACACTATCCTATGCTATGATCCCTTCTCTTTTACACACGAGTAAGATATTTACCAATGAAAAAATAGAAACAGGGGAAAAAAAATGCTGCACCCAAAAGATGTCAAATTGTAAGCATCCTCAAGAAAAAGGATGAGCTATCATATGCCACCTTCTCCTGCCTTTTTTGTACAGAAACTGTTCCTAAGATTTTTACATGCGCATTCCAGTCAAGAAAGAAACATACTCGCATCAATTGTCACACGACAACTCAACCTCTTAGATATATTATCAACAGGAGCAATCAAACGGGAATTACTCAATGAAGATTAGGTCCACTGAGTAAATTTATTCCAGCAAAAATTTGAATCATCACTTAAGAACATTAGAAAAGCAATGACAAAACAGATATTAGCATACCTGGTTCAGTACTGAGGGTAACTGATCAACAAATTTGGTAAATGAGGTTAAAGTTTCCTTTTCACTGTCTGGTATTATCATTCCAGCAGTGTCGATTAACATTCTCCATGCATCTCCTGGAAATATGTCATCAAGAAATCTTCTAAATTCAAGCAAATGCAAAGCTCCAAAAGTGGAAACTAGAAAAATCATTTGCATTTTGATTAAAAATTATGTTATTGCATTATGTATTTAGGAACCTGAGCAGATCAGATTTAATTCAGACTACAGGGCACAAGGCAAGATGTGATATGATTTACCTGATGCACTCCTAGCCAATGAATATACTGGGAAAGACTCCACAATTGGCATCATCTGATTAACCAGTGGACCGAACTGCTTTGAAAGAATTGAGTGATTAGAAATAAGAGCACAATATCAATCAGACAAGAAACTTAATTTGTGAAAGTGCATCAGAACAGTATACAATCGTGAGCTAATGCAATATGCAACCAATACAGTACACTGCGCAAATTCTACTCCTCCATCATCAAAAGGCACCAAGGAGCACATCCTAATTTGGCTAATGTTTTCTTAGACCAGAATGATTTCAATATATCATGATAATCAAATGTTTATATATTTTGAGCTGCTAATTTAAAAATCAAACAGATGTGATTCCGATGGTAATGACCACACCATTGCATCACCAGATTCTGCACATTCCTAGCAATCGAAGACAATGCACAGTGTCGAAAAGTATGAAATGATTACGTACCTGCTCAAAGTATGGAACCGCCTCCGTTGCAGGCCTGTTGTTGAATGACATTATGACATTAGCCTTACAGAAGACATAATAACATTGGTCAAAATCCACATATTGCTCCAGTTATTGTAAAACTAAAAAAGAAAATATAGTCATGCATTCTGATTCGACAACATGACTACAACTTCTTGTTTACTAGTTAGGCAAGAAAATATTCGAAAGCAGCCAAGTAGGGAAGTCAAACCTTTGGTATCTTGTCACAAAAATAACTCCCTGTAAGAACTTGGAGAAGTGCACCATTGCTGCAACATTCATGTCAAATAAGAAAGTATTAATTTAAGAAAAGATAATCAACTTTTGAACATAAATAACACAAATTACTATGCAAAAATAACTGATGGAAAATTGAAGTGGGAAAGTAAGGAATTGAACTACAACCTATGACCAACTGAAAAAAGAGGAAGGCCGACGAGCTGGGCAGCCGTTAAATTGGCATCAGGCAATCCTGAGGTTAGTATTGAATCCAAGCAAGTATTAAACCTCTCATAAACTTGATTAGCAGCATGTGCATGATCAAATGTTACATTGTAAGGCACCAAAATCACAAGAAACCCTTCCTTTGCCAGCAACTCTATCAAGTAACTGTAAAACACAACTCAACTATCAAAACACATCAAAAGAAAAATAAAATTGCAAAGAAAAAAGAAAAGACAAAGTATGATCAGAGAACGATTATTATTATTATACCCGTAGGTGAGTTCAGGTACAGCTCCGATGAATGCACCGCCCAAGAACTTGATAATAGCACGCGGGTTTTTACCTATGGGTGGAGGAATCACCAAGCAAGAGTCTATCTTGGTGTATAATTTCTTGTTGGTATTGTTAATAATAGTGCCACTGTTGTATCTCATGCTGTTGTTGCTATTTCTACCCGCATACCCATTTGAAACCATTTTCGTGTACGAACTCCTCACTGCGCTATTAGTAGCAGTGCAAGGAGAGAGAAGCGGGCGGTAGTTGAAAGGGCGAAATAGGGCAAGATTGTTAGTAGAGATACAAGTAACTGAGGTTGCCAATTCCATTACCATAACCATGTCAGTGTTTGAATTGTGAGTACGGAGCGGTGGCAACTTCTGATCTTTGTTGAAGAATGAGAAGTATAGACAAAATGGATCTTCACGTGGATGGTGGAAGTAATTGTATTGCAACGAAAGATCAGAGAGAAGCAATGGCGGATTATGGTGAAATAAGCGGAGATTAACGTATGCTTATGATTCCGCCACGATTCTAGTTTGGGTTCCTCTGGTACAAAGAGATGCTGGCATAGGCCTAGAACGGGCCGAACCCTTACTAATTTGGGCCACTCTAGACAGGCCTAAACGGAAGTATCCGAAAAAAAGACACAAGTATCCATTTGTGAAGAGACGAAAATACCCCACCAACTACCAATCACTAACTGTGCGGAAATGTTCCCACAAATATTTCTCATCCTAGCAAGCATTATGCAACGAAGAATTGTTTAATTCAATTCAAACAATTTAATCAAGTTCAAAAGAATCGCATTTCTAATTCAACAACGTCACATCTATAAATACAGTAATGCCTCTGAATCCAGAGAATGATACTAGCTGATCTAAATAATAATGAAATCACCACGATCTACCGAATTGGCTGCACCTCTCCTCTCTTCTTCAGCCTCTTTCTCGCGCTCTTTCCAGCTCTCATACACATGATCATCAGTTTGCAACTCATGCCGGCAAATTGGACAAGAATTATGCTCATCCTAATGAAAGATTGCTTCACATCAGAAAACATAATATTTTTTCCAACTTATACAAATTGTTACATGAAGCTCAAGTATTTTTCACAATACAGAAAAAGCACGTATTAAAGCTTACCAGCCATGGCTTTAGACAAGGAGGGTGGAATGTGTGCTTGCAAGGTAACTCTTGCATCTTATCATTAACCACCAAATTCTCCTTACAAATTGCACACTCTGCATCTTGTCCTAGCCTCTCCAAGATTTCCTCCGTAAGAGTAATGACAGGAAGTTTAGCAACAACCTCTTTACTTGCAGGAGGAACTTTCGGTACTCTAGATTCGTTGTCCGGAATCATAATCTAAAGCGAAGATATGAAATGACCAGATATTAATTTCTCCAACAAAACATCCATCCATTAAATAATGGGGACTCAGGGGAAGAGCAAAAGCTAAATCTAATAATTCCAAACACCATTAAAATTTGAAGTATAAGACACAGCAGTCTCTAATCATAACAGTTAAATTGATTACATGTTTAAGTTAATTCTTAAGCTACAATAAGGCAATTGAGAAAAATCATACGAGTTCAAAAGAACAAAACTTGGGGAGCTGAAGTCTACCTCAGGTATCATGTCATTAAGATTGCTTAGGAGCTCTTCTAGTACCGTAGAGACATTTCCCGTGGTATTAACAGGGTTAGTTGAACCTCCTGCAGATTCAGCTTCTAAAAGAAAGGCAGCGGTTCGCATTAAGTTTGACTGCCTGAGCCACATGGGCTCCGGTGGCTCAGGATCCACAGAAAGATGACCTTCAAAAAGATATCCTAAAACGCAAAATAAGAAACCAGGAAAAACAATTGTAAAAGCCATAACCAAATTTTTACAGAATTGTTTGTACCTCCTCCAGAAGAACTTGAGGAAACATCGGGAGGGTTTTGGGTCAGATTTATTTGTTCTTTAGCTTGAGCAATGCAATTCCTCAAATGCTCCTTTTCAGATGAATCAGAAACCAAGATTTCAGCTTCTTCGAAAAGCCCTAATCCGGCGAGCCAGAAACCAGGCGCTGTATATCTCGTTTTCAGAATCGTGGCTACTCGACAAATAACAGTATAGAACTGCAATTCAACACCGAAAGTATACAACAATTCAAAATTTAGACAAAAAAAAAAAAGAAAAGAAATTGATTTGATCGAGAAAGAGGAGCAAAAGGCTTACTGATTTGCGAAGAGGAAGGGAAGCAGAAGGGTAGTATTCAAGAAAAAGGGACTTGATTGAAGAAACGGCATCTTCGAACTTCTGTTTCTTTGCAAGTTGTTTCTGCAATTCTTCTAATTGTAGTTTCAGCGCTTCCTCTGATAATGCCATATTTGTATTCTCTGAGATCAAAATCTGGAATTCGATTATTGTAATCTGATTTGTGAAGCAAAGTATTTTGGTTCTGAATTTATGATTCAAAGTTTCTTAGCGAAGGGGAAACCAACGTGGTTGATTTTAGTAATGGCTTCGAAATCCTTTTTATTTTCAATCAGAATAAAGGATTCTAGATTTGTCAATTAGTCAAATTATTAAGGGCAAAATTGTAACGGTAATAATTCTTAAGAAAAAAAAAAACGGAACGGTTCGATTATGAATAATCAGAATAAGAACCGAACAGTTTGAGATAGCCAATTATGACTAAGGTTAATTATTACGAGTAGTATTTAATTTTACTAATTTTATTTTAAGTGTATTTAATGCCTTTCAAAAATTGTATTAAAAATTGTATTTTTCTTATAAGAAATGTCCCAATATTTAGATTATAATCAAAATTAGATAATGATTTTTTATATACGTTTAAACGTTAAATTTGAAAATTAAACAAATCTAATGACACTAACATTGGCACTTGAAATCTGCTAGAGCATGTAAAAAAAATACCAACAAGTTTTTTGCAATTTGGGTAGAGATTTTTGGGTTGCGAGTACAAAGTTCGACGCGGGCTACGAATTCAAGCGGTTTCGGTGACTAGGGACTCAGAAGGCGGAAAGGCTTCAAAGTGAAGGGCGACTGACATTTGCTTAGAGCTCGGTGTGGCGGCAGTAGAAAGAAGCTGCTGGAGGTGTGGCTGGAAAAAGAGTAGTGTTTTTTGGGTATTATATTTTTACTGGGACTTTTTTTTTTTTTTTTTTTTGATAAATTTAAAGAAAAAAAAAAGAATATCATTACCGCAGACAAAAACAAAAATCAATAATAAAATATATAAAAGTTGAAGAAGCTAAGCTGATGTGGCTCATTAAAGACATAATTAAAACAAATTTGATTTGCTTATTTCCCTCTTCAATTCCGAGGTTTCGGTTATAAAACAAAGAAAATTGGGGCCGTTTTAGAATTTGAAATTACTTAGGTTAAGATTGATAATGTTTTGAGTGTTTTCAGCAAGTAACGTTTTTAATATTATGGTTTTTAATAATTTAACAGTGTTTCTTTTACCAATTCAATTTCAAAGAATTGAACACAAAATATATTAGGCAAATTTCGATTCTCAACTTCATGCCAACCTCCATGGCTAAGTTGCCAAAGTAATCGATCTTCAATCACAAAAGAATAATATTATAATATATTAAAAAAAATTACAACAAAGATAACCAACAGGAAAATGATGGGGAAGATATATAAAAGAGAAAAGAAAGAATCACAAATGGCAATTACAATCATCAATACATTTTTATCTGTAAAAAATAAAATTAAAAAATTGTTGTTAAACAACTGCCTCAATCCTTGGTTCAAATGAAAATGCAGACATGAATTCCACAGCTTCCCCATTGCTGTAACACTTGGGCAATTCCACCCAATCATTTGTACTCAAATCACACAAAACATAGCTGAAGAACCCAGCAGAGCTTAAGCAGATAAATATCTGATCACCAGCTCCAACACAGTTGATATCCACCCTCTTCCCATAAAACTCATTTGACATTGCCGGAGGCATTGCTGCAATCTGACGCCAAGTTCGAATATCTTCGTCGAACCTCCATACCCGAATGCTCGCACTTCCAAAGAATTCTGATAGCAAAACAACTAGCATTTCTCCTCTACATTCCACCACATCAATTGAGTATTCATAAAACACAGGTAATAGCCTTGGATATTCGAAGAACCACTTACGCGCCAGATTGCACGCTACAATAGTCCCTGATGCGCTGAGGAAATAAGCAATTTCCTCCCCATCTTTTACAGTGATTACTGATGAGTATTGCTTGGATGGACTCCTTTGCATGTCTGTAGCCATCACATTTCCAGCCTTGCTAAGAAAGTATACAGCATTATCATCAACTGAATCGAATTCTTGAGACTCATCAGCCTTTCTTTTCAATGAAATCTCTTCTTCCCAGCAATTAGTATGCGAATTATAGATTTTACATGACAGTTTTGGTAGCTCACCAGATATCAAAACAAGCTTATAAGATTGCTCACTTTTCAAACATGCACTCATTGCAATTGCATGAAGAGATTGGTTTTCTTTGGCTGGACAGCCAGGAGGAAGTTCATGACAGGTTCCTGTAACAGGATTGCTTACAATTAGGCCGCCTGATTCGTTGCAGAAGCAGATTAAGCCACCAGAAGATGCAACAGGTAATGAATCACCATTAGAGGTATGCTGGAGGAGAGGTGGATGATTGAGTTTCTTCCAACTTCTTTCAGCAGAATCAAAGATTGTCCATTGGTTTATATTTGGATCAACCATGAAAAACCACGGGGCTCGCGAAGGGATCTCGGAGCAGGCCAGCTTGAAACTAGCAGAATCTGCTACTGATTTCCATCTCTTGCATACTGACCTAAGGCGAAAGAATGTCGAAGTTGGTAGCCAAGCGAGAACCCTTTCGAGAAGATCTTGATTGAGCTCTTCCATACAGAAGTTGAGCATCACTTCACCTTCCTCTTGCAATTTCCTCTTTCTACTTGGCACAGAGGACCAGGAATCACAGTGCTCCATTGATGTGGAACTTTGAGAAATACTAACTGTAACAATAAAGAGAAACCAATAGGGTTATTGGTGATTCCAATGCCAGAAATAAAATAGTTCTTCAAATTTCTTCAAATCACTAACAGTAATAGAGTAAAATCTATAATCAAAGTCCAGAGAAGTGCTCTCTCTAATTTAGAAAAACTTATTTCCTTTGCAGAAGAAAACCCTAAAGATGATTTTTCAAGCTGACCACAAAGGCTTGCAATTTTTATTTTCTTCAAAGTTTCACTCATAAGCCAACACCAAAAAAGAGAGATTCTTCAAAGGTAGGAATAAAAGCAGGCAAATTGACAAGAACATGAAAGAAGCTGCATAGCAAACAAAAAACAGAAAAGAAAAGAAAAGGGAGAGGAAAGAACAAAAGAGGATCAAGAAAATAAACTTTTGTAATGGAGAGAAGCCACAAGGAAATCGGCATCAAGAAAAAGAAAGAAGAAGGTGAAAAGGGGGAAATAGCATCATTGATAAATGAGAGAATTTTATTTTTTCAATAGAGTAGATTCTTATTCTTACTTAGATTCTTTTCTATCACGTAGAAACTAAGCATCAATCACATTAAAATAACTAAATTGACAGAAAAACAAAACAGAAACAAGATTATGAAAGAAGCAGAATCAAATCAATTTCCTCCAATAGCTAAATAGACAAGTCATCAATGAAAGACAAAGAAGAGAACTATCAAGATAAAAGAAGACAAAAACAGAAGTAGGCACCCACATTGAATAGCAAGAAACAAACAAAGACAATAATCAAAATATGGAAACTGGATAGATAGTGTACCTGTTTGTATCTGAATGGAGGAGGAAGAGTGGTGGACTAGAACTAGATAGAGAGAAGAAAGAAGTAAAAAGAAAGAGAGTGAGTGCTACTGCCTACTACTGATACTGAAAGAAGAAGCAGAGGTTAATAGTGGTGAGGTGGGTCTTCTTTCTTTGCAAATTTAAAGGGAATTAGACAATGACAAATCCAACAAAAAGAGAGAGAATGAAAAAGCAAAGACTATAGGAAGGAAGAGAGTAGGAAGCTTCCTAGCTTAGCTTAGTTCAAGCTATACTCTTTTTTTCTTTAGTAGCTTTGGCGTTGACACTACAGATAGATATACAAAGATACATACATACAGAACAGACACAAAAGAAAAGTAAAATAACAAGAATGAACTAAACTAGTTGACTCTAATCAAATCAAAACATTGGATTCGCATTAGATCCAATCCAAAGTTGAGAAATTTAAGTAAGAACCAGTAAAGTGAAGAAGGAAGGAAGCATCAAGCATGTTAGCTAGGGTTGCACATGTGTGTGTATACTCACTTTAACCATAAAAGAAAGAGAAACACACGTAAACACTGGTAGAGTAAAAGAAAAGCAAACCCACGAAAGAAAGATTTAACATTTCCATGTCAAAGGCTTTTGCTTCCTACTCTACTAAGAAGTGTTTGTTTTTGAGTGCTGACCTTCACAAAGTAAAAGAAAAGAAAAGAAAAGAAAAGAAAAGCAATTTCCCTCTTTTTCTTTTAGCCTTCTCCTCCTTCTCTTCCTCCTCGTAGAGGAATCTCTTCCGCTCTGTCTCTCTGTTCTTTAATAATCTTTAGCTTCATCAGTGTGTCTCTTCAAGTCAATGCTTATGCCAAGAATTGATTCCTTATTAGCCGAACATTTTTTTCAAACCCGAATTAAAATATCATTTCAGACAAAGAAAAGCCGTTAATCACGACCTCTTTTCTTGTGTTTCAGCGCAGAGATCTCGATGCCATTGCCGTCTTATTCTTGATTCTCCGGTTTCTCGTTTCGGTCCCCTCTTTTGTCTTTTTGGGCTGCTATTGGGCCTACTCTGGACTTCAATGGGCTGGGCTTTTCTTCTCACCAGAACATTGTAGAACGAATCTGGGTTGGAAAAAAAGTGAGCAAAATGAGTGACAATGAAGTTCAGTAAAGAAATCAAAATGGCGGAGTCAGTGTTAGGTGTTGCTTCTCAGTCATCCCTGCTTCTTCTAGATCCTTCGAAGTTTGGATTTCGATCTTATGCTACTCCATTACCGGTCATTAGGTTTCAGCAATCTTCGAAGGTGAACCGGAAATTTTTTGTTTCTTCCGGTAAGAATTTGAGACCTGTAGTTCCTCGTAGGGTTGTCTCTTCCGATCTCGAAGCGTCTACTATTGTTTCCGATAAGGTTGACTTTTCATCGGAAGGGATTGAGGTTGTACTTGATACCGGAGGCGGTGGTGGCAGTTACGGTGATTTAGGTGGTGGTAGTGGTGGTGAAGGCGGTGATAGTAGCGGAGGCGGTGGTGGTTGGAATAACGAAGGAGAAGGAGGATCATCAGAGGGCAACGACGGCGGTGATAAGAAGAAGATGGCATTGTCTATGTCGCAGAAATTGACTCTTGGTTATGCTGCCCTTGTTGGAAGTAAATTTCTCTTGCCATTTCTCACTCGTTTAAGTTACAATAGAAAATCTGAACTTAGAATCGTTTGTTTTTATTTCTTTGTAGGTTATGTGAAATGTAGATATGATGACCTTCGGTCATAGATAGAATTTTAAGATGTGATTTTAGAATTTTAAGATTGTTGCTTTTACCGATTTCTGTATGCATTTATTGCTTCACCATGCTTGAAATGGTAAATAGCTGCTCAATTGATAACCTGTCAAGTGAAAGTAAAGATTCTAAACAGTGTTTTGTGTGTTTAGATCTCTATTTGATTGAGAACAAGTTTTGTGTACTTTTTTTTTTTTGGTCTTTTAAGATATAGTGTTCTTAGAGCTTCAAGACCATATTATAGATAAGATATCTGGCATCTAACACTTCTCCTTTTATATCAGAATTGAATCATTTTCCTACGGGACCTGAAAACTGGTGTATTTCGGCTGATTGCTTAGTTTTAGCCTTCAATAATTGGTTATTAGTTAATGGTGTGCAAACTCTTACTGATGTATTATTAACATGGTGTGGTTTGATTGTACAGTGGGTGGTCTTATGGGGTATATGAAGAGTGGTAGCCAGAAGTCACTTGTTGCTGGAGGGGTGTCTGCCTCAATATTGTATTATGTTCATACACAGCTTCCTACAAATCCAGTTTATGCCTCATCTATAGGGATTGGTAAGATACTCTTGGTTGATTGAATTCTTTGTACTATCTGCATTTTTACTTCTCTGCTAGAAATGTGACTTGTAAACATGCTATAACTCGTTCCATTTTGCATTGAAGGATTGCACTTGCCCTTTCAAACTGCATCAAATCATTTGAAATACTTTTCAATGACTTGCTTGGTTTGTGAATTATACAGCCCGTGCTGCCAGCAAGAATCTTCATTAAATAGTTTTAACATTTGAAGTTATGATGTATTGATGCAGCAGTTAAGCATGGTTGATGGATTTTGTGAATGAAATGAAAGCAAATGGTTACATGTTCTTTTCAATTTGTTTTCTGTCGAAAGGGCTATACGAAAAACTAACTACTCAGACTAGTTGGCTGACTATATTATATTTGCACTTCAACTATACTGCTTTCTCATCTCTCCTTCATTGAATAAAGTTATAATTTACTTTGATTTTGAGCTTAAATGCTTTCCTTTCAGGTGTGTCTTCTATACTCCTGGGTGTGATGGGTTCTCGTTTCCTGAAGTCGAAGAAGGTATTCCCTGCAGGTGTTGTCTCTCTGGTTTCACTGATAATGACTGGCGGCTACATCCATGGCGTCTTGCGCAGCATGCACTGAAATCTATTGAATGCATCAATGAGACATAGGATTAATAAATATAACTAGGCTGCATCTTTGGTCATTGTATATAGGAGCCAACGTACCTTTTTCTCTTTCACTACAGCCTTGGTTATGGATAGAATTAAGCAGCTATGTTTTCAATTACAACTCATCCTCTTGTTTTATGATAATGTTGGGAGATTGTTCAAGAATTAATAGTTTTTGATCCTCCACTATGTTGATGCGTTAAATCTTTCAACACTAGAATATAATCTTATGAAAAAGTTGAATTAATTTATATCTTTGCCTTTTTAATTATCTTAATCCTGTAGACAGTTACGTTTTTAGAAACAAGCAAAAACTAGATGTTTAGTATCTTGTAACAATATGAATTAAAACACGAGCAATTTACTACTAAATGATACCAGCCAAATTATATCAAAGAAGAACAAGCCACTACAAACACAACATCGTATTTATATAGGACAGTAAGTCTCCATTAAATAAAATACACATCAGACAGACAGTTACCCAACAAGCACAAAACATATTTATCAATTTTTTGTGGCACGCACGTTGGTGACCTAAATTGTTCAGTAAGAGATTTCAATTGCCTTGGACTGAAAGAGGCTATCCTGTCAACAAATTCCCATTTGTATCCATGAGAAATTGCACAACAAACCTCATTCTGTTCGAAAGCAATGTACTACACAATTTGCTAGAATAACAAAGGGCTAACATTAGCTGACATAAGGTTTTTTTAATAATGCATCAGAAGAAATTTTTTTTTTTTTTTTTAATTCAAGCAAGGTTGGCTGCAGCCTTAGGTTGAATTTCATTTTCCATCGCAAGAAGTTTCCCAAAGCATCCAGCCTCAGGTGACCCTTCAGTGCTGAAATCAGGTTTTCCGGTTTCAGACTTTTTTGTAGCTGAAGAGAGATATGGGTTTTTACTGTACAGCCTGCAACAGGATCAAATAAAGTTATATAAGCGGCAGCGCATACAACATGATATACTTTAAGCAGATATGCAACTCAAAATCAGCAACAAATGAAATAGCATTCACAAAAGTCGCTGATGTTTCTAGAAAAGTATGCATCAAGCTCTGATTAATCAATGTCTATGTAGCAGGCTTTGGATATTTGAATTTTAGACTATCATTGTAGTCGCTAAGTTGAAAGTATAATAAATATGACGACAGTCTTAATAGACTGATTTCTGATTTCAAGAGATACGAAGCCTTTGGTCATCAGCCAATGTAATATTACTTCACAGCCATTGAAGTCAGTCCTCTATGTTGGCATACAACATTTGTCAAATGCTCTTTTGAAGGTTCTCTAGTGTTGTATTTCTAATTCTTAGAATATTTCCTCCGTTCACTTCATATAGGCAAAACTAATTTTTCACAAAGATAAAGAAAATAGTTAAATTTCATTATTTTTCCTAATATGCCTCTAATATAGCATTAACCCTTCTTTTATGATGTGAAAACTCATTTAAATCAAAGAGAACAATATACTTTTTAACTTGGCATACTTTCCAAGGTTACTAAATAAGGCAAGTTTGCCTACATGAAAAAAACACCAAAAAAGAAAAGTTATTTATAAAGTGAACGGAGGGAGTGTCATATTTTCATTTCATAGGATGGACGGCAGGTGGACTCCAGTGATTATTCCAACTAAAAGGTCCCAAAAATTTATCTTAAATTCTTTTGTCTGAATCTGTAGATCATACAAAGCATGAAAAAAGTGTACCTGTCTCGCCGCTTCTCAAAAAATCGCTGAAGAGAGTGTCTTCTTGCAATTGGTAATTCTGAACCACAGAGAAATGGAAATCATGAAGTATACATCACAAGAAAGAGGAAGACCATAAATTCTCTTACACTGAACAGATGTTTTACCAGCTTGCAATTTGCAAACAGAAGAGCCAAGCTTGGCTGTTGGAGAAGGTAAAGCACCTGTAGCACTTTGGAGTGAAGGAGATCTTGTAAGAACTGGTGTACCACAGGTTGGATTGCCAGGCACAGAATTCTTCACGTCAGCAGGTTTCACAGCAGCTGCCGCAGCAGCAGCAATAAGAATAATTTCACGAGCCTAAAAGCATTACAAACGGTGAAGTATTAGTATGAAATATATCGTAGAAATTGCTGATTTCTTGGGAGTTTCAGTAGATACAAACCTTTTCAGCAGGAATTGCATCAAATACAAGGACACTTCCACCATAGAATATTGTTAACTGATCAGGGGCAGGAGTACCGTTTTGTCCAGATGCAGGCCTAAAACAGAAATTAGTAGTTTCAGTGTCATTGAATTTTCTGTTATGTACTGAACCTTTAAACAGTTTTCTACTTAAAAAAAAGGGAACCAAGCAAAATTAGAGATGCAAAGGTATAAAAGTTCTGTTTACGAGCTGCAAATATATATACTCAAATCAGAACACACAAGTCAAACTGTTTTGCCACTTAGGTTGTCAATAGGTAACTCTTCCATTAGCAAATAACACTGAATTGCTGCCTAAAGATTTCCTACTTCCTACCTTTCAGGAAAAAAAAACCCAAGTTTTTCTGGACATGTATGACGGAAGAATGTCAAGCAGAAAAGAACTTCCACTCTTGACAAAATGCAAATTGGCAGTAGTTTTGAAGCTACAGTACGACAAATTTTATTTTGCAAGGCAGAAGAGAAGAGAATTTAAAAAAAAAAAAACATTTCCGAGCTCTTTCATAAAACTCCACCATCTTCAAAGAACAATTTAAGGTATTGATAAGCACCTCAAAAGTCAAAACCTACCACATATCATAGTAAAAGCATTGAGTTTTCATGTTGACAAGCAGATACTAGTATTGTCAAATTACCCAGCATTTAATTTAAACAATTACTAATTTAAAGCGAATCAATTTCAAACAGAAATTTCTATCTTTGCAAGAATGATAATAATTAGAACCTCAAGAAACCGAACAACGAAAATAGCCTTTGACATATCCACTAATCACAAGTTTAAAACATGGTAGTTTAGATTTGCTTCTCTTTACACTCTTTAATAAGCAGGACAGCAGTTATTATGATAGTTTTTGAAATTCTTGTAACAAAGGATGCCGATCTGTCTATTGATGAAAATTCTACATATAGATTTTTATGAACCATGAAAAATAGCTGGTGTTTTCAAATTAGTTTTGCCCCTTCAAAAGCCAATTTCCTTTGTTCATAAGGATGCATTTATCTGGATTCCAAATCCCATGGTGTTCTTTTGAAGGTTTCAACTTTTATGTATTTGAACAAATATTAAATAATCAGCACTCCTTTTCTTCTCTAATCTAACACACAACTTTTTATTGTTTAACAAATCCAACTTTTGGAGTACTTAGAAAACCTACCGATGAAATAAAACAAGTTTAAGAAATAAAGGCTGCAATTAATTGCAATGAAAAGCAGTCTATTTCATTAAATAAGAACCAATTACCCTCCTATAGATTATATCCAGCAGACACTGAGACAAATGAAACGAGGAAAAAAAACAATATTTTCAAGTTCAAATCTCAGAAACCCTAGATTCCACTTCCACTTTTATAAGAATTTCGCGAAGAGAACTCAAAATTATATTCCATACTTGCGTAAATTAAACAACTCTGATAAGAAACTAAAAAGGCAATAAATTGAAAACACAATATACCATTCTCTTGAAGCTTTAACCAGTTTCATCTAATTTCCATCCCCTTATACCATCTCTGCAATATAATCGATTTTAACACCTAAATTACTCTACCCAATTGATTTCACTCTTCTTCCTAGGAATTATGACAGATACCATCTCCCAAAATTCAATAAAAAAAAAACTGATACCTTTCATCTGGGTAAAGTAAAGTAAACCCATGAGTTCTTACCCGGAGTTCTTGTTAGCCCCTTCCTTGGAAGATCCCATATGGTCATTAATGGCAGCTTCTTCAACCTCTTTTTTCACTTCCACTACCACTTCAACTTTTGGTTTCACTTCTTCATAGGCATCAGATTCAACCTCCATTTTTCACAGATCAGAGACCAATTCCTTAGTTTGCTTAGCAGTTCTGCTTCCTTGGAGGACACGAGAGAATTTATTGGGGAAGGAGAAAAGAATAAAATGAAAAAATAGACTTGACCTGAGCAGAGTAGAGCCTTTTTTAGGTTGTCCTTTAAAAATAAGAATGGAGGAAGGTAGGCCCCTAACTTTTAAATTAATCAAAAATCAGTTAATCATCGCTAGTGGACACCATTGTTTCCATCGTCACGGACTCATTAAAAATGTGTATATATATATTTTTTTTTCTTTTGAAATTAAATGTATATTATTTATTATTCTATTTTTTATTTATTAGTTTGGTATCCATTTGTCTATTATTGGGTGGGGACCATGTACGTCTGTGCATCTCAGCATCTGGGTCAATTCTTGATTCAATTTATTTGTTTTCTCCTTGTTTCACTATATTGTTATTATTATTATGAAAAATAAAATATTTTTTTAAAATAAAAAAAAAATTCTAACATACTTACATTTTTTTCATGAAAAAATTGATTAAATTTTGAAGAAAAAGAAAACTAATATAAAAAATCAATGGGGTAAAGAATTACAGTGTTTTTTTAAATATATTGATTTGTGAAACTGTGTTAAATTTTTATAGAAATTAAGAAAGTGAGTCAGTAGTGATAGATGCATATAATTTTTATTATGTATACTAAAATTTAAATAACGGTCAACATATTATAAAAAGTATACATATTTTTAATAAAAAATTATATGCAATTATTTTATATATTTCTACATTATTAATTAAAGGCATTATTTAGAGGTTGAGAATCTAGTAAATTTTAATAAAATAAAATAAATACATAAACAAAATTAAAAAATAATTATAATTAAATAAATATTTATTTAAATAATGTGTTACATGATTGTGTGTTTTTTTCTTCAATACTTGAATATGTTTTGAAATAAGCTTTCTTAAAAAAATTGGTGCTTTTATGTGTATTATAATATGTGTATATTAGAGTCTTTTATAATTATATTTTTATGAATATTATATTTTTGTCTTGTTAAAGTTATTGTTATGCTTAATAACACTTAGACAATATTTGATTAAATTTTGAAAATGTGTTGAACAAATTTTTATATTCTATTTTGTAGTGTCATAAATTTTTTAAGCAAGACAAGGAAAAGAGGTCAGGTACATGTACACAGATTTCCTGATTTGCTATTCTAGAAAATCATTTTTCCATTAATATATTTAATTTAAATATTTTTAATTTTTTTTTTTAAAATAGCTGAATTTTTTAGTTGTTTAATAAGTTGGGTTAAGTAAAATTAGTTTATAATATATTAGAGTATGTAGTTTGTAATAAAGCCTCATTATATTAGAGTTAAACGTGTTTTATTTTTGTCTTTCATTTACTAAGGGTCTATTTTTATAAAAAAAAAAAAAAAAAAAGTTAAATAGGAGTCTATTTTTTATCCAATTTTGTATGGAAAATCTCTATTTTCATATATAGAATTTCATCCCTTAGTCAATACTTTTAATTATATCCGATTTTGTAAGGAAAAATTCTATTAGTATTCAATCACTGCTTTTATGTAATTATTATTACTTTTAAGTTAAGTTTATGACCTTTGGTATTCTTACACAGTATCATTTTTTCCGTCTAATTTTTATACATATTCTTAGGATATTTTGCTGATTTTTTTAGAATATTTTTGAAAATTGGGATGGATATTCCTAAAAATTTGACAGAAAGATTATATAATATAATATTGTTAAAAATTAAGAAGTTTTTAAGAATTAGAGTAAATTAATTCATTACTAGTCAGATGACAAATTTATTTAATTTTGGAAGAAATAAGAAAATAGCAGATTTTAAAACATAAAATTTAATAAATAGTAGATAGTTTTAAAAATCCACTACATAGCAAATTCTAAAATCTATATTTTTTTTTTCAAAAATTATTATTTCTATATAAATAACAAATTTATTTATTTTTGGAACAAATAAGAATATAGTAGATTTTAAAACATAAGATTTAATAAATAGTAGATAGTTTTAAAAATCCACTAAATAACAAATTCTGTAATTTTTATTTTTTTATCCAAAATTATAGTATATAAATTTTAAATTTACATTCTCACTACTATATAAATAAGTATATAAAAATTATGGTTAATATATGAGATAAATCACGGTAATAATATATAAATCAATATATAAACGAACAACTAGTATGTAAAAAATAATATTCATGTACTAATTAGTATTTAAATATTAATTTTATACATTGATGGTTGTATAAAATTTATATATCAATTATTATATAAATATCAACTTTTACGTACTAATTATTTGTTTATATATCAATTTATATATTGATTGTTTATTTATATACTAATTTATATATTGATGGGTATATAAAATTAATTTTTATACGAATTGATATGTAAAAATCAATTTTTAAACTAATTTATACACTAATTGATATGTAAAAATTAATTTATATATTTACAGGTACATAAAAATTTATGTATTTCAGACACTTAAATGAACTTTTCAATAATTTCACAAGGTTCTTCAATTTTAGAATGACTTTTTTTATATTATTCCAAAAATTTTGTTCTCTTAACGAAATCAAATAAATGAATATATCAAATTGAAGGTAACGGTAAGAGGAGTCAGAATATGATCTCAAATTCACAATCTAACAGCTGTAAATTGATTAATAATCAAACAAAAAATTTTGATATCTATATTAAAACGGTCGCCGAAAAACGGTAGTCATATTAAAACCAAATAGGGTAGAAAAAGAATTCGGTTGGTGATGTTGGACTCGCCGATCGACTACAAGTCAAGTAATGGTGGTGTATTAAAATTCAGGAGCGGTTGGGTAGACATATTTGTGTACATTTCAATTTTTTATTTTTATTTAAAAATAAAAATAGATAAAATATAAAAAAAAATATAATAATAAAACTCCTCGCATAATTTATGAAAATATCTTATATTTACCGATATTTACAACATCAAATTTATTTTTATACATACTTGATATTCAGTGCTTATCCATTTATTAGAACGGATTATAATTATGAAAAATAATTAAATACCCGTAAACGAATAAAAATAAAAATAATACAAATTTGGTATGGACCCATCACCAATGTTTGGCGAACTGTCAAGTAATCTCTTCTCCTCTTATATTAAAAAAAAATAATAATAATAATAAAACAGAATGCATTTTCTCTAACCATTCATTTTGGATACAGATATTTGTTATTATTATTATTATTATTATTTACGAAAAAGCTTTGAGTGTGGGTGATGTGATAGATGCAATTACAGAAGATATGAATGCGAAGCAACTTGATTTATAAGTTTTACCGAACCGACAGTGAAATTAGCACGTTTTCAATGTTTGTGAATTTAGCACGTCCTTTTTTGTTATTTGTCTTCTATCTTTTCTATTTTATTGGTACACGTCTTCACCTACACCACCACCCTTATCTTTTCCTATTTTTCTCTCTCTCTTTTTATTTAAGGTGGAAAAAAGAAGGAATAAGATTGCCTTAGTATTAGTAAAATAAACGGATACAAATAAATTTAAAAAATAAATAAATGTTAAACATATACAAACAATTATAAACAATATCATAAATAATATGTTTTTTATATTATTGTTAATTATTTATCCTAAAAAATTATAAACGTTTTTTTTTAATATTATTTTATAACTTTTTTAACTTTTTCACTAATTTTTTATTTTTGTTGGATAAATTTGTATGTATACTTTTTGTAGATCTAGTTTGAAATCATAAACGTCACTGCTATATTCGAGTTTCGACATCACACGTATCATATGTTGGAAAGTTAATATCGAGAAGAATCCAACATTATTAACTATGTTTGAATCGGTTGCTAGAGAATCCCACACTCACGGTCAAAGTTTCGACGATGTTTTGACTCCCTAAAACCAAATTTTTTAACAGTATTTTTTGAAACTTTTTTATGACTGAATGTTAAAAATAGATACATATTATGATTCTCACATCAAGAGCTTTAATATTGGTATATTCATTTGTCCGTTTGTCGCCAAAAAATAAAAGTCGGGTTACAATGGTCCTTATACAGTTTGATGGTTATGATAAATTTCAATTTGATACTTTAATGGTTTTTTTACATAAAAACTAAAATGTTCAATGGTCACAAAATATAAAGACTAAAAAGTACAATATTAAATACAAAGTGACTAATTTTACGAAATAAATGGACCAAAATATAATTAACCCTAATAGGAAATGGGGAAAAATTTTTTGGGTCCTTGCATTTTATACAATATTAGGATTCAATTCCTCTGTTTTGAAATTATTATTTATAAGTTATTGCATATTGTATTCATCACACTATTTAGTCCCTCTATTTAAAAAATGTCAAATATTATGGAATATTTCGTTAATTGAATGAATTGACTGTTGGTCAAAGGGATATAATTTTTAATCACTAAAATGATAAAATGACCCTCAAACGATTTTTTTCCTTGCACTCTGTTTTACTTTTCATTCTCTTCCACTTTTTTATCTTTGTTTAAATTCACTAAACTCTTAACTTTTAAATCTCATTTTTCATCATCCTCATCGTCATTTAAAGAAAAAAAATTGAATATTGTATAAATATCGCCCTATCATTCTGCCTTTTAATCTAAATTAACTTCATTACAATCGCCATTGCTTCTTCGGCTTGATGCCATTAATGGAAAGAGCAACCAATGGCAAGACCCATCAACCCAATATCATTGCCAATAGTTATCAGAAATTGCTTGAAAATCATAAGATCTAACAAAAAAAAATCGAAAGAAGAAACCAAATACTTTCGCTGTTCTTCGGTGACTGATTACCTAATCTGAAAAAATTTTACTATCCTTAATTTTTTATAATTTGCTTGTGATTTGTTTTTACTTCATTTCCCTGTTTATCTTGTTTGTAATTACTTTTAATTTATTATTTTGTTTATAATTTGTTATTGTCAATTCTTTTAAATATATCACTTCCTATTATTTGTTTAAATGTTGTTTATCATGTGTCTGAATTTCGTTTGCTTCATTTACGGTACATTTATAGTCAGTTTACCAATTATTTGAAATTGTTTCCCTTTTTTTATCACTCGCAAGTATAATTTACAACCATCATGAACCACCCCTTATTACTTTGCTTTCTCTTATTTTAGATTCTCGACAAGCCAAAACCAACATTTCATTTACCAATCTCCACCGTACAAAGCATTCAATATTCCCTCTTCCCCGTCTTCTTCTTTCATCTCCCACAACCACAACGATTGGAGAGCAAAGAGAAATTTGATTGATTCCACTTGGTGAAAGAGAGGAATCAACCAAAGAAACCAAAAAATGATGTATTTTTTCTACCAAAATGCTACCATAAATATGTACATATTTATTTATATTTTAAAAAATGCGGATATTTTAATGATTTTTGCATGCATAATGGGTAGTTTGTTCCTGAACTATCAATGAAAACTAGTTTGGGTATTTGAAATTTGTGAGACATCATTTTGCTATGAACTGCCATATTGAGTACCTAGATGGAGGACCAATGAAAACCAATGACTAAATTGGAACTTTGTCAAGTCAGTCTTCATTCTCCATATGTTTCATTTACAAATTTCTCTTGAAAATTCCGCTGATGAACACCTATGCCCGAGCTATCTTCACCAAATATAAGCATGAAGATTAATGATTTTTCAGGCTTCAGAATGATCATCACAATCGCCATAAACAATTGAAAATTAAGAGAAAAATGTTTTGGTAAATTAAAAATTTTAACCGTTGAAATTGTAGCCTTCAATTATCAATTGAATAATTTGAGGTCACCACGAGACTTTTTAGATCAGAATAATTCTTACGGTGTCCTTAACTTTATCATTTGTTGGATGAAAAAGGAAAAACCTAAAAATCATATGGTTGGCTAGAGAGTCTGCAAATATATTCTAAATCTCCTCATTGAGTTTTTTCTTTCAGTGTTTTATTCACTAACGGTGTATAATCTATGAAAAATGTGAAAGTGGCTTCTAATGAAATATTGTTCCTTTATTTACAACAATTAATTAATTGATGTTGGATTTTTTAGTTAAAGATTACATTTTGGTACATGATTGGAGGAGTGACTAGTGAGATGACAATATCAAAAATTTAGAGAGCCAACTCATGTGTTGCAAAGCAAATCTTAGAGAGTCAACGGATTTTTCGTTCATGTTACACAAAGCATTCTATGTATTGTATAGACACACATCAGCTACAATGGCAGGTTACTACGCAGATGCACCGCCTTTGCGCTTATAGCATCTTATTCAGACTTGCTAAGGCATCTGGCCCGTAGATTCCAACCGAAAAGAAAGACAAATTAATATCAATCCAGACCGAAATTAGATCAAACCGTTCCAACTAACCCAGAAAGAATCATATCTTCGTGGCATTTGGTTACCCGATTACAGTAACCGGGTGGACCAAAAATATCTGAATTTCCAACTCCGAAAAATGCAAATGGATAGGAACTCGGTAAGTAGAACGCGCTCTCTCTGACTCTGTTTCATCGCTGAAAACTTGAAATTGATTAGATACAAATAAAAATTCCGCTTGTTGCTCGCCGTAGCTGATCACCAACTGAATCGGCCCCCGAGGAGATAAAGATCGGAGACAAGAAATGGCATCGGAACCTCCTCCTTTCCAAGAATCAGATCGCTGTGATGTCTGTAAATGCAGCTTCAGCACGTTCCGTCGCAGGGTGATTCGTCGTTTTTTTTTTCATATATATTTTTATTGAATAAATTGATATTTTTACTTCAATATATAGGAATTAGGAGAAAATAAAGTATCACTCACTTGAGTTATGTGTTCATAAGGTCGATCCGTTTTATTTGATTTTTCGTTTTATCATTCAAATGTCATTATTTTCATTGATTTGGAAACTGTTTGGTATGGATTTTGAATCATAAGATATATAATTTTTTTTGAGATAAAGAATCATAAAATATGTTGGCTAAGCTCTAGATGTTTCATTTAGCTTAGTTTCTCTTGTTGTTTTGCAGCATCATTGCCGTCGCTGTGGAAGAACATTATGTCACGAGCATTCATCAAATCAAATGGTATGATATTATGATTTAGGGGTCGTTTTATTTTAAGAGAATGATTTAGAGGTCATTGTTCTTTCTTTTAATGTACTGGAGCTGAAATGAATTAAATAAATGATTGTTTTCTTTTTAATTGATAATTCAGACTCTACCACAATTTGGAATCCACTCCAACGTTAGAGTTTGTGCTGAGTGTTTTAACGATTCCAGTCGGTAAGGCTGACACTTGTTTTAAATTTGATAGTGTTATTCTTTCTTTGTTCGTCTTATTTCTTATACTTAATTAATTCCAATAGCATACTTTTCACATTGACCGGGGAATGTGGAAGAATATGTTGATGTGTTCTGATTCAGGGGCGTTTTCATCTGATTTTGGAATTGTTGGTGTCAAACTGCATTTTTCTCCTTGATAAATTTTAAATGATTTCTTGTGAAACATATACCTATTACACTGAAGAATGTCTAGGCGGGCTTGGGTCTCAAAGAACCAAAAGAAAAAAATATATATATAGCTAAGCTGAATGAGAACATTGAGATGGTGATGATATGGAGTAATATTGTAAACAATATTGAATGTTTTGGTTAATTAACTGTGCTTGAAACATAAGTTTTGAATGTGCACTGAACTGTTTAAGAATGGAAGACTTAAGATATCGAGGTTTAGATTAATTTTGATGTCATTGGTACATTCTTATTCTGTGGAAATGAGTATATGAAGGATTATTTATGGCAATGTAACTCTCTCTCTTCTGAAATTTGCAGTGCAGTACTGAAGTTCAAAGTATTTTGTTTTTGAATCTGAAATAGTTAGAGGGAATTTCAGTTAATCTGCTTCTATTCATAAGAGCTTTCTGAGGCCAATGGATGTTTAGTATAAATGGTATGTCTCCTTGACTCCTTGTCATAAGGTGGGTATGTTGTTTGGAGTAAAAAGGCTTCTAGAGTAGTATGCTTAAGGGGGAGGATATTGATTTAAAGTCCAAGGTGGTTTATTTGGATTTGGCTTTAGCTGGATCAAGAGCAAGGCAGTTATTTATTCAAATAAAATTTTGTAGTTCATAAAAAATTGATCAAGTTTTAAGCAAAGGGGGTGAGGGTGCAGTTACTTAACTTTTTAAGATTACATGAATCATGAAGTCATATTTAGTGGATTATGTGAAGTCTAGGCTAGTTTTATAGCATAAACCAGCCCGTCAAAAAGGTGTTTCTGTGAAGCATGTCCGGCCATGATACAGCTGATGAATTTAATTGATGCAGTTTTCATGTCTAGTGGTTTACTTCATGAATATCTCTTGGTCTGCTATTGGTAGCTTTTCCTGACTTCTATTTCCTTCCTCTCACAAAATGAGAATTTATTTTCATTTCTGAGTTATATCTTGCATTTTGTTTTAACGCAGATCTGTAAAAGTTGATCCACATGCAGTATCTGGAGGAATTAGCTCTGTAACAGATAAAGTTTCTAGGTTAGACATTGGTGCAGATTCAGCAGGAACAGGTCCAAAAATGGGAACAGCTACACAGCATCAACCTGTTTCTAATGTTATAGAGTGCAAGTGTGGAATGCCTTTGTGCATATGTGAACCTCCAACTCCAACAAGAGATGAACCTCCCCTGCAGGTCCCTTAATAGTTTTAGGTTCATTTTTTCCAGTTGTTGATACTTTTTCACATTGATCTCTTATTTGGCAGATGAAAACCCCCTCTACCAGTTCTTCTCAACCAGCTCCAAAACCAAAGAAAGTAGATGCTGTCCCTAGGAACAGAGGTTCCACCTCAAACAACAAGCCCAGGTATGAACATGCATTCTGTGCATAATCTTCGTCTCTTCCATGAGATAAAAATATAGAGTAGTTGTAAAGAAGTAAGTTCTCTTTATGTCACTTTGCATGGCTTCTTTGATTCTATTGTTGGAAATTTGAAATGTGATTTATGTTGAGAAACCTTTTTACTATGACTTGTGTGTAATAATACGTGATGTGATTATACATTAAGTTGACATGACTCCACTTACGATGAGGGCAAAGTTCAGTTTGATGCTGCTTTTTCCTGTTTGAAGTTCCCCCTGAGTGTATATGCTTTTCTCTCAGCATGGTGCATTGCGCAATTAGAATAATGGTTTTAAGGTGCTGTTTCCAGTTCAACTTATCTATGAAAACAATGAACGGTAACAAGCCCACGAGTCATTGTTACGTTCATTGGCAGGTGTTTTGGTTTCCATTTTGTCTTTCCTCATGAAGAGTATCTCACCTCATCTTAATTTTTTTAAATTTGCGTCCTCCCACATTGGTTTGAATCATAGAGTTGTCGCTGTGTGACAAGGAGGTGACGGGTTAGAATCGTCAAGGAAACGACCCCTTGCAGAAATGTAGTGTTAGGCTGCGTACTTTGACCCAAAGTGGTCCAACCCTTCCCCAGATCCCACGCATATCGGGAGCTTCATGCAGTCCGGGCTGTCCTTTTTTTTTTGTGGTCTTCCCCCATGGGTTTATAGAAACTAAGTGTTAGATAATTTATTATCAGAGATTGATCTTCACATAATTCTATATCTTGGATTGTTTCATGATTGTGGTTTTATTTAAATTTTAAGGTGCTGACTTACATGGGTGGTCTGTGGTTGCATAATCTCATGTTCAGTTTATTGAATATTTTATTAACTGGTGCAAAAATTTCGCAGTTCTGTTTTCAATCATGGTCAAATGACAAATGGTGGTACTGATAAATCTCAGATGGATTATGAAGTAAATGGGGAGGTATAAACCGTAATGATGTTATTAGTGACTCAATTTTGCACAAGGATTTAACTCCATAAACAAGTCATTTTACACTTGCATTAAATGTTTTCTGCTTAGGGTTTGAGAGAAGCTATAAAGAATGGTGATACTGCTGCCGTCAAGAAGTTACTGAGCGAGGTATATACCATCTTAATTGCAAGATTGATTTTGGATACGACATTAAACACTGTCGTATTGGCAGGGTGTGGATGCAAATTATCATGACAAGCAAGGATTGTCTGTACTACATTTGGTGAGTTTTTCTTTTTTCCTGTGTATTGCTCAAATGCTTGGAAGTATGCATACATATGTACCTTGGTGGATTTACTTTTATGAACATAAATGTTGCTAACTGGATGATTAACTTTGTAGGCTGCACTGTTTAACCGGACTGATATTGCTTTTACTCTCATGGAATCTGGAGCAAGCCTTAACTACAAGAATGCACAAGGTAATTAATTATAAATATGCACTTAGTTGTAATGTCTAGCTGTAGTGTCTTGTTTCAATGGATTGTTTGTTTAGTGGAGGAATCAAAACGATATGCAAGATCTTGTTGTATGCACTTTTGATGAAACAGTCTGGATATGTTCATGAACCGTGCAACTTATCTAGACAAATATTAAATAAGCCAGATACACATGTGCCTTAAAAAAGTTTGAAGTGCATGCAGATATCTCAACATGTTATCTTCTGTGGGGACATCAAAATTTTCTTGATTTTGTAGTTTTATTATTGTTGGGATTGGATTGGACCCTATGCATTTATGTCCCAGCATTTCTTTGCTCCCTCTTGCTTTCTTGCTTTCTTATTTCTTCAAGCCAAAGAAGGGTAATGAAAGGTAAGGTTCAGATTGCACTATTACCTTTCTGAAGAAGGTTTTTTTTAACCTTTCTGCACAAGGTGGAAGTTTAAGGTTTTAGCCATGGATACCTCATTTTCATTTATTTTATAGTTATCGTTTCTCATTTCCAGGGGAAACGCCGCTGGACTGTGCTCCTGCAACTTTGCAATATAAGATGAAACAGAAAATGGAAGAAGAGGGACCACATTCCACTGTTTAAAAGCATATACATCCTCTTTAATCTTTATGTTTACCCGCACATGGGAGCTGTCCTCCTTTCCGTAGCTTTGCTTTGTAGAAATAGTTTTTTGGTCAGTTTTCTATTTGGATTTGTATAATATGAACATCAGCTCATGCAATCCAATGTGTATGCGTTTCTTGTCATATAGAAACTTTGGAATAATTTTTTTTAACCGATCTCGTAGTGGTGCGGTTTGTAAGTTAATTAAAATAGAATATTACCCTTTACGTCTTTATCTTTGGATTGTAGTGTACCGAAAGCAAGGATACTAAGAATAGTTTTTCTTGAGCAAGAATACCAAGATTAGTTTTAATATTCTATTAGTTAATTTTAACAGTTATGAGTAATTAACGTGAATTGGAAGAGGAATAAGAAAACCGAAACCCACTTATGACGACGTTGTTGTTTGAATTGTTTTGTAGAGGTGTTTGTGGTTGAATGATGATAAGAAAGAAAATCATAAAACGTGTTAGCAGAAAGGATCACTTGCTGATATGGCTGTTTTTTCATTTTAATTAAGCTTTAAAGCAATAAACTAGCAAGTTATTTTTTGGTTTGTAGGGTTTTCCTACTTTTTTATTAGCTTTTGAATTAGTGCCAAGGCAGACGCAAGCATGATGTTGTTAGAGATAAGGATAAGATTATTCCATTCTCTCTTTGAGGAGCTTTCTTTTCTTCTATTAGCTGGTCAGCTATAGATGATGGTCAACCCACTTTCAGTTCCACATTCTTATGTGCCTACTTACATCATCATCAATCATCTCGTAGGGGCACTTTGGTAAAAATAATTACTTTATATTTTTTGCTTTGATGTACCATTTGAAGCCAGCTCGATCCTGTTGTGTAAAAACACTAACGACACAACAGAATGACCAAATTAAGCAAACTTAATTCAGCTGTTTGGTCTTCTGAGGTGTAAATTGACCACTTTTTAGGTCCAAACATAAAAATTTTGATCCTTTCTTTTAGATTAATGTAACCCTTTTTCCCAATTTCAGACATACAATACAACCAAGTAATTAGTAAAATGAGAAAATAAATAGTTAAGTTAATAGTGGGATCTGAGTAGGATGATGGTGGGATTTTACTTTACATTTGTAATGGAGTCATTTTTAGAATAGTAATCACCCTTTTTCCTTTCTTCTCCACCTAACAATTAACATATTTTTAGAAGCATGACGACCTTTGTACTCTTCTTTTGTTTTAGCTTATAGATTAGTTTCACACGTCAAAAGTTTCTTCTTCCTTACTACTGCTGCTCTAAAGCACGTGCCCTTATGAGACTCCCAAAATTTCCCCCTCCGATACCTTTTGTTGACATTTCATGATTAGGTTTTAGTCAATTCTAATCAAATTATTCAACTATCAAGTTGAAATTAACTAGTACTTAGGTTTTGATTAATTAACTAATTAATTTATTTTATTACTCATTGATTTTTTTTTTTGTCTTCAATGAATGTATAAGATTTTTTTTTTTTTAACAATTTAGTAAAATGGTGTATTTTTTAGATTATTTACACTTTATTATTTATGATATCGTGGATGCAAGTGTTGACATAAAGCAAGAACAAAGTAAATGGTACGTCATCATCTCTTTCGAAATCATGACCAATTCCAGCTGGTTCTACTTTTTAAACTTTTGTTTTCCTTTGAGATGATAATCTTTTTTAACTTTCACTTTCTTTTTTATTTCTTATTTAAACTTAATTAGTGTTTCCAAATCATTTTATTAGTGCTGTGATTTACACGTTTGCACATGACAGTGACTTAAAAGCATTTTACTCCACTAATAGTACCATCGTTGGTTTGGCTTTATAAAGAGCTCATTTGCTTCTTTACTCCTCCCCCTTTCTTTCTTTCTTCCTTCCTTCTTCATTTTCTTGCTTGCTTTCTTTATTCTTTTAAGGTTCTTTTATTTCTTGATTTTGTTCAATAATGAGTTTCTTTGTTGAAGATTCATGTGTAATAGTAACCCATCTGTTATACAAGGCAGCTGTCCTTTTAGCAATTCTCAGATGGACCTTATCTTGGGCTCTTAGCTTCTGGAACAGAATCCATTTCCCTTCTTCTTCTTCTTCTTCAGCTTCTAATGATTCTCTGCAACAATCTCAGCCTCTCCCTTCTTCTCAGCAAATTAGAGACGGTCTGATCTTGACTACTTTTGGTGATATCACGGCTAGAATTTCAGCAGATTGCGACACGTGTGCTGTTTGCTTGAACCAATTGTACGAGTATGATGAAGTTAGAGAGTTAAGGAACTGTCGCCACGTGTTCCATAAAGATTGCATTGATAGATGGGTTGATCATGATCATGATCATGATGATAATCATAAAACTTGTCCGCTGTGTAGGGCCCCTTTGTTGACTACTTCACAAAGCTTGGCTTGGATTAAATCTGAGCCTAGTTGGGCTGTTGAGAGAATTCTATACCTATTTGGAGATGATTTGTTTATGCAATAATTATTAGTTAATTATTAATTAGTGCTTTGTTTATGCAAATATTATTTTAACAATTAGAGGGACTCATTTTTAGTGGTTTAGGAGATTAAAGAAATAGTGGACGTAGGATCAAATTTTGTATGGCCATGATTTGATTACCTTGGCCTTCAAAGCTGTATATATGTATAATGTATTTATTGTGATTCCAATTCCAGCTCTTTGTATTAATTTGTATTTTTCATTCTTAAATCTTAAGTATCGGATGCAATTAATATTTTCCCCTTTTTTCGTCCTAGCCTACTGTACTTGATTTTTGAAGGGAACTATTGATTTTTTTTTCCCTTTTACTTTTAAAACGTCGGAGGTGTTCGGCATAATATTCACAAATACTAAGAATTAACTTATAAAAATGACTACAAATCTTATCAAAGTTTACACTAAAATGAAAATGATAAAGAGATGTTAACGGTAAAATCCAATTTGGACCGAGAAGGTCATCAAAAGATGATGAAAATGGAGTTGAAAGTCGTTAGACCTTTGAGTTGTGTGGCTTGCTCTAAAGGCGACTGATGGATTTGATTTAGACGTCATCGGATTCACCGTGTGAAGGGCTAACTTGCGGTGGTCATGTAAAGACGGTGAGATGGACAATGATGGCAAGATAGTTTTGTTTTTTTTTTCCCCCAATATATGTTGCAGTCCATCTCCTATCTTTAATGTGATTACAATTGTATAATGACGATAGACGGTGGAGCTATTGGAGCCAATGGTTGGTCCGTACCCGCTTACTTGACTCATGGTGTTTTTATAGTTTGTTTCGATATTGGTCCAAATCCTTTTTTTTTTTTTTTGACATAGATATATTTCATTGTTACATTTTAAGTATTTTAATGGATTTGGATTCTAATTTTTGCATGATAATTTGTTAATATATGATTATTTAACTTTGTTACTTCCTAATTTTTTAAAATTATTATAAACAATTAATTTGTTGTCTTATTAAATAATTGTTTACCCGGGAAAAAATATTCTACTTATTATTAATTATATTTATTTTTTTAAAATTCATTATATATTTCTTATTTAAAAATTCATTTATTTCTTCCAAGAAAAAAAAAAGATTATTTTTATGGTCATTGTAATGCATTTCAATCAAATGCACTATTGGATAAAATAGACAGAAAATAATGTTAAATTCGTAGTAATATGTAATTTGTAATATAGAGATAAAATGTAAAAACCGCGAGTCAAGGAATTTGATTATGGGTTGGTTTATTTTGATAGAAAGAAAAGGCTGATCGAATCTATATTTTTGTTTAAAACTACTCGAAATTGCAAAAGTTTGAAAATTCCAAAAATTAAACTAACATAACATCATAATAAGTCGGATAACCACTTTCCTTGTAATCAAATCCGGGCATCGTCCGGGCTCCGTGAGACTGCCCCACTCTCACATAGAGAGATCTACTTGGATTCACTCCCTCTGTTCTTAATTTCCAGATCTCTGTTCTTCATTTCTTACTACTAATCCAATCCAAACAAGGTACAGTTCCTCTTTTCATTTCTCATTAGCTCCTTTACTATAACGGTCTTTCCTTTTTCGATCTCCTGTTTTGATCTGTCTTTCGTTTTGATTTTATCATTTCTGAGCTGAATTCGCCAGCTCTAACTTTTCTACACCTGCTTTTTCTGGTTTTTGCAGAATAAAAATGGCTGCCGGGGGTTTTGTGAGCCGAGCATTCGAGTCAATGCTCAAGGAATGTTCGGGCAAGAAGTATCCCGATCTTCAAAAGGCTATTCAAACTTATATCGGTTAGTTCCTGGATCTCAAAATTTGCTTCCTCTTTTGTTTCTGATACTGCGAATAGGAATGCACTGTACTTGGACGTTATCTGCTTGCAGTTTTAAGTGTGGTCTTTGTCTATTTTCTACTTGCTATGTGTATGAGAAACTTAAAATGTATAAACCATTATATCATAATCAGTTGTCTCCCTTAGTATGATTGAGCTGCATTTTCCTCCTTAACTTCTCTTCTCAGCATGTCTTTTGATGCATACAATGTATAAGAAATTCACACTACATTTTTACTGCCTTGAATGAATTCTCAGTAAATTGATATATTGACATGATTGCTGTTCTGAGATTTGAGGACGTACAATATGTGGTATTTTATTTATTTATTTAGCAGTTTTTGGGCCTTAAGATTGGTTAAACTTCAGTTATCATTTCCTCCAACTATAATGATCATGATGACCTCATTTCTTGCATTTTTGTTTAAACGTATGTATCTTCAGATAGTACCAAATTGGTCAATCAGCAACCTAAATCTAGCGAAACGATCCAAGCAAGGTTAGTGATTGGAGCTGAGGGGCCCATATTAGAATATTGATTGTCAACGATCAAATAAATGAAAAGATCGAATGATATTATTAATCATAATTTGTTTTCTTCTTTTTCCACAGTCCAGTTGAACCTGAAGGTGAAACTTCAAAATCTGATACTCAACGAGATGAGTCAGAAACTGTTCCCCAGACTACTGAGGAGGCGCAGAGTGCTAAACCAGCAGGCAACGTTGGTAACATCACTGTTGCGTTAGCAAGTGCTGGGAACTCATTAGAAGGAGCTGAAGCAGAACTTGTTTTGAATCCACTTCGTCTTGCATTTGAGACAAAGAATTTAAAGCTCTTGGAACCTGCTCTGGATTGTCTTCATGTATGTTAACTTATGTCATGATTGCATGAAGTCCTTACGTTGGATCCAGAAAGCAATATTGCATATGATTGCCTATGTTATTACTACTGCATGATCACTGCTAACTTGTAACTTCTATAAACACAGAAACTCATTGCGTATGATCACTTAGAGGGAGACCCCGGTCTCGAAGGCGGTAAAAATGTCCCACTGTTCACTGACATTCTGAACATGGTTTGCAATTGTGTTGATAATTCATCCCCTGACAGGTATGTACATGTGAATGCTATTAATTCCTTCCTACATATGTTTTCTTGAGATAAAACTTCAACTTTTGATGGGCACATGCAGCACAATTTTGCAAGTTTTGAAAGTGCTTCTGACTGCAGTGGCATCCACAAAATTTAGAGGTATGTTCCTTAGGGTAACAAAAAAAAAAAAATTCCTTTTTTAGTCATTATTTTGGCTTGTGGAACACATTCACTATTTTTTTCCTGTATGTATGTGTCTGTAGAATTTCCAACTTTGCTATTACAAGACGTCACTTTTCACGTATGATTTCTTTGCCTAGTCTGCTCTTTGTGAATTTGAAGGAGGGTTATTATTTGACAAGCAAAGAATTAATATTTCTAACTTGTGATGAATATGTTTGGTGTTTGGATTTGAATTCAATTGGTTAATATGGAATTTTCATGCAAAAATTTAATGAATTGAAATAAGCTACGTTTCATTTTTCTGGGTCAGCCAAGGTGGAAAAGTGGGGGTGGGGGGTGGGGAATTGAAGTTTGAAGTTTGCTTGCTGTGTACTGTACTGATTACTATGGAAGGGAGGAAGGGAAAATATAACATTCAAGTTTATACTTGCATCATAAGCTTGATGTTAGGATCCCTCATTGCCTAGGCACAACCCTGTCAAGAGCTTAATAAGTCCCTAGGCACCCTTCCCTTGCAAGCCTGCTTCAAGGGTGAGTTCTACCTAGTTGACCAATCTTCATGTGATTCGTATCAATTGGTATTATTGCCAGCCCCATCTTGCAATACCCGACCCTCGAATTGGTGGCCTACACCTGGTAAAAGAGACAAAGGTCCAAAGTGTAGGGTGCTAGCTGTGGCCAATGTGACCGTGAGCATGGGGTATTGTTAGAATCGCACATTGCCTAGGGACAACCTTGGCAAGAGCTTAAGTCCCTAGGCACCCTCCCTTGCAACCTGGTTCCCTTTCAACCTGGTTTTCAAGTGTGAGTTCTACCTAGGTGAACAATCTTCAGGTGATTTGTTTCAGTTGATCAAATCTCAATAACTATTTTAGGAATCCTTGAGGTGTATGACAGGCATACTTAGACTTAACTCTCATGTTGTTTGATGAAATTAGGATCCTTAAAATCTGAACTATGTATGATACTATGACTAACAAAACCCCAACAGAAATAAGGAGCAAAACATTATACAGTAATGTAAAACACTGTAGATCTATTTGGGCTTGTCATACCAAGGTTTGTTCTGACATGCACAATGCATGATTGATCAACATGACAATCACTTCCAGTCAACATTTAATCTTTGGCTGAATGTTTCCTATGCCAGTGGGATGGAGCATTGATTCCCAGATTGTATTGGCCTATAGGACAAAGTTTTGCTCTATTTACTTGTCATTTGGCATATTACACTATCCCTTTCAACATTGTTTTGAGTCACTCTTCTTAACTAAGTTGCATTCAATATGTTATGCATAATTCTTTACACATGCCTATGCACACATGACACTTTGCAGCCTCACAAAACAACTTTTCAGCAAAATTTTTTTATAAATTGTTGTTATAGTTGATATTATATTAATTGTTATTTGGATTGAAGTTTTCCATCTATGCAATTCATTTAATTATTCTGTTGACACCCATCTTTCATGCAGTACATGGGGAGCCTTTGCTGGGAGTAATCAGAATATGCTACAATATTGCTTTGCACAGGTTATTATTCTCTAGTTGTCTAAATGATAATTTGATACCCACTTGGAGTAGTACTCATGATTTATAGTCTGAATGTGTAGCAAGAGCCCCATAAATCAAGCAACATCGAAGGCAATGTTGACGCAAATGATCAGCATTGTATTCAGGAGAATGGAAACTGATCCTGTATGTAAAATTAGTTATCTTTGGTTCTTTATCTATAGTTTGTTAGTATATAGCAAACATTAGTTAGTTCTGTTTGTAACTAATAAGCCAATGGTGTCAAACAGCAAATTCAGGTTTCTAATTCATCTGGTTCAGCTGGAGATGTAGAGCAAACTTCAAGTGAGACATCAGCAGCAAAAGTTGAAGATACTCCAAACTTGGACCAAAGTGAAGAAGGTATTACTTTGGGAGATGCGCTTAGCCAGGTTAAAGAGACATCTCTTGCATCTGTTGAGGAACTCCAGGATCTTGCTGGTGGTGCTGATATCAAGGTTTACCTTTTTATCCATTGTCTTATTTTAATTTTCTTTTCAGTATAACTAAGGTAATTTTTTGTTTAAATAAAGCTTATGATGCTTTATGCATGAATAATGCCTTTTGTTTTTTTGTCAGTTTACGTGTGATCACTTATTATTTGTTCCTTATTTTCTATGAGTTTGTAAACTATTGGTCATTATTAATTTTGGATATTTATTTGTATCTAGTTTTGTTAGTTGATTTATGGCATTCACGAGAAAATATTTTGAATATGTCATACAGGGTTTGGAGGCTGTTCTTGACAAAGCTGTGCAAATTGAAGACGGTAAAAAGATTACTCGGTATGCTTCAGATATGTTTTTAATGTTTCTTAATCAGAACAATTAAATATTTTTCTTCCTATTACTGACTTTGAAACATTTATGTCCAACAATTAAAGAGGGATTGACTTGGAAAGCATGAGCATTGGACAAAGGGACGCCCTACTGGTATTTCGCACCCTTTGCAAGGTTGGTGTTCTCAGCGTTGTTGTCACGTTTTCATTTGCACTTCTGCGTATTCCAATAATTGTTCTAAATGTAATGTTTGCAGATGGGTATGAAGGAGGATAATGATGAAGTTACATCCAAGACACGGATTTTATCTCTAGAGCTTCTGCAGGTTAATATATGTGTGTTTTATCTGCATGCTTTGATTGATTCTTACAACATATTGGGACAACCCTCATCCCATAACTTTTGCAACTATGAAACCTATGCTCTTATTTTATCTGTTTGTTTAGTTTTCTTTTTTATTTGTTTTATGCTTTTGGTATCACTTCATCCCTAGTATTATAAGGTATCGAAGACTAAGAAATTGAAGGAATATTGCATCACATCCACATTTTTTGTTACGTCTACCTTATTAACTGTCATTTGTCATGATATCTCTGGTCACTGAGAATTGATTTATTTTAGTATGAATTCACCACATACACTTTTCCTCTGCATCATAAAAATTTTCAAAATATGCTCTCATGTTCAAAATAATAGATAAATGCAAATTATCCATTATTCCGTTGTTCATCGTCATGCTTATGAAGATCCATGCAGTGAAAGGATGATGCAGATGTGGACTTCAAGTTGTTGTCTTGCATTGTTGGCCATTTTGTGGATGCCTATTCAAAGTATTTGTGACCTTGCAGGGTTTGTTAGAAGGGGTCAGCCATTCATTTACAAAGAACTTTCATTTTATTGACTCGGTAAAAGCATATCTTTCATATGCTTTACTGCGGGCTTCAGTTTCACAGTCTCCTGTTATATTTCAGGTTTAGTAAATCTTATAATTGACTTTCTTTTCTACGCCCAGTATGCAAAAGATCTGCTATGGAATTATTTTTTTTTTTTGTGTTTCTCATCTTCATTGCAGTATGCAACTGGAATCTTCTCAGTACTTCTCTTACGGTTCAGGGAAAGTCTGAAAGTATGTATTGTATTCTATGGTGATGATTTGTTATGGTTAATTTTTGTTGAATTGCTCATGTATATTTTATGTTGTTTGGTTGGATCTTTCAATGAGTGATGTCTGCAAAAAAATTTTTCCAGGGGGAAATTGGTGTCTTCTTTCCCTTGATAGTTCTACGATCAATGGATGGCTCAGAATGTCCTATGAACCAAAAAACAAGTGTTCTTCGGTAATAGTGTTATCTCCTATTGTTTATGTTCTGCAATTATGATGTGCATATTGCAGTTTATCATTTTTTTTGGCCTTGACATTTTCTTCATAGCTGTATTATTTTATTTTGCTTATAGTAGATACTGTGTCATCTTCTGATCCATTTTAGTTTTACAGAATGCTTGAGAAAGTGTGTAAGGATCCTCAAATGCTTGTTGATGTGTATGTGAACTATGACTGTGATATTGAGGCTCCAAACTTGTTTGAACGCATGGTAACTGTCATTCTACTCCTAATTTTGTGCATCCAGATTCCAGAATGATTTAAGGAACCACTTAAATCACCAACTTATTGCTTGTTATATAGGTAACCACATTGTCTAAAATAGCTCAAGGAACTCAAAGTGCAGATCCAAATTCTGTTGCTTTATCACAGGCTAGCTCAATAAAAGGTTCATCACTTCAGGTATGTCACCTATTACCTGTTTTCTGGGAATGAGCTGGCAAAAGATAACATTTCCTTTGGCAGTTTTTCTGCTACAACATTAGGAGAAGAGGTTTGATTACAGTTTCTCTTTTTTATCCAGTGTTTAGTGAATGTTCTTAAATCACTAGTTGATTGGGAGAGATTATGTAGAGGATCTGAAAAGAAGGGTAAAAGATCTGAGTCCCTTGATGAAGAGGATTCATCTGGAGAACCTCTTGAGGTAAAAAGCAGGGAGGATGTACCCAATAACTTTGAAAAGGCAAAGGCTCACAAATCTACAATGGAAGCTGCTATTGGGGAGGTGATTTATCTTCTGTTATCTTCAAATGTGTTATGCAATGCTGTCACTGATGGTTGGAAATTGCTTGGCCTATCTAATTTAGTTGCCATATATATTAGAGCTTAGAAACTCACTACAATTCTATTGTATTGCAGTTCAACCGGCAGCCTGTTAAGGGCATAGAGTATCTTATTTCAAACAAACTGGTGGAAAATAATCCTACTTCAGTTGCACAATTTTTAAGAAATGCTCCCAATTTGAACAAGGTGAATTGCCAATGTTCTGTTGTCTGTACTTTCATATTGGTTTGGATTTGTGTGATTGTAACAATTGATCATTCTGCAGAATGTCATTGGTGACTATCTGGGTCAGCATGAGGAGTTTCCCCTTGCTGTCATGCATGCTTATGTGGATTCCATGAAGTTTTCTGGAATGAAGTTTGATACTGCAATCCGTGAGTTTCTTAAAGGATTCCGACTTCCTGGAGAAGCTCAAAAGATAGATCGCATCATGGAAAAGTTTGCTGAAAGGTAATGTAGGTATTTATGTGTCTGTGTAGCTTTGCTCATTTTCCTATTCATAAATTAATTATATGGTTTTATCCCTATGGTTTTACATTATTAACACCTTTGTCCCTAAGTTCTGATATAACTATTTTGGGGTTCCTAACTTTTAGTTTTGTTTAATACTTAAATGACTTTTCTCTATTTTTCCATTAAAGTGTAAAAAAAGTTGCCCTCGTATAAATTAAACGAAAGTCAAAATTAAAAAATATTAATTTCTGGTTGATTAAGAAGGTGCTCTGTTTAGAATGGTGTGTGATCCCTGCAATTTAACTTCTTATTTAGGTTGCCCTTTTCTTTGGTTAATCAGAGTTATTGTCTATTTGTCTGTGTTCTTTCTCTGGCAGGTATTGTGCAGATAATCCAGGTCTTTTCAAAAATGCGGACATTGCATATGTTCTTGCATATGCTGTTATAATGCTGAATACTGATGCTCATAATCCACTTGTGTGGCCTAAAATGTCCAAGTCAGATTTTATACGTATGAATGCTATGAGTGATGCTGAAGATTGTGCCCCAACAGATCTATTGGAAGAGATCTATGACTCCATAGTTAAGGAAGAAATAAAAATGAAAGATGATGCAGCTGATATTGGCAAAAACAGACAAAAACCAGAAAGTGAAGAAAAAAGCCGTCTTGTCAATATTCTGAATCTGGCTCTCCCCAAAAGTAAGTTGTTAGTTGATGCCAAGTCTGAGAGTGAGGCTATAATTAAGCAAACACAAGCAATATTCCGGAAGCAAGGAGCAAGAAGAGGAACTTTCCATACTGCACAACAGACTGAAATTGTGAGGCCTATGGTTGAAGCTGTAGGATGGCCTCTGCTTGCTACTTTTTCTGTGACCATGGAGGAAGGTGAAAATAAGCCAAGGGTGGTTCTCTGCATGGAGGGGTTTAGAGCTGGGATACATATTACGCACATTCTCGGAATGGATACGATGCGTTATGCTTTCTTAACATCATTGGTCAGGTACCATTGTTTTTACCACGATGATCTGTCTTTTTTACACCTTTCCTTTTATTTTGTGTTCTTCTGCCTAGCATTCTGCTTCTATGATTTGGTTTTGCTATTTCTTCAATAACTGGCTTTGATGTAATTTTTAATCATCTGAACATGATATTGATTTCTAAACTTATTAACTTTTGTACCAGATTTACTTTCTTGCATGCCCCAAAAGAAATGCGAAGTAAAAACGTTGAAGCATTGCGGACTCTACTTGCACTGTGTGACTCAGAAACTGATTCCCTTCAGGACACATGGAATGCAGTTTTAGAATGTGTTTCTCGGCTTGAATTCATTACATCAACTCCTTCTATTGCTGCTACTGTCATGTATGGATCAAATCAGATTTCCAGGGATGCTGTTCTTCAATCCCTAAGAGAACTTGCTGGGAAACCTGCTGAACAAGTTTTTGTCAATAGTGTGAAACTGCCTAGTGATTCTGTTGTGGAGTTCTTCACTGCTCTCTGTGGTGTATCAGCTGAAGAATTAAAACAGACTCCTGCTCGTGTATTCAGTTTGCAAAAGCTTGTTGAGATCAGTTATTACAATATGGCTCGTATACGCATGGTATGTCCTCTTTTCATCAAACTCCTTTATTTATCATAAGCAGATATTGCATGTGGTGCATTTGAGGTAATGCACACTTGTAATTGGTCTGTATACTTTAACTGCTGCATTTTTGTTTTTCTTCTAATTCCATGTTATCTACCTGTGATGGAGTGTGGAGGTGATTCCTGGTTGAAATTGAAATTTGGCAGATTGGGAATTTTTTTTTTCACTTAGGTGCTTATGGACCCTCAGAATTTAATTATCAACCCTTAACTGGGATGATTTGAGTGGAATATTCTTGTGCAGGTTTAAGTAAATATTAGTCGCGGTATCATGACCATTCGACCATGAATCTGTGACTACCTGTTACTGTTTTCTGTTTGTGATTGGCCCATAGCAGCAGTAGCTCTGCATTTCCTGCAGTATGATAGTTCCTTGAGTGATAACCACTCTTTAAATGATGCATGTGAATAAAATAGCATTGATCTGTACTCTGTATAATGATATTTTAATACTGTGGTAAACTTTCTAATATTAGTTCCCCCCTACCATGGCTTTCCTGTTCCATTGACATCAGTGGAGCTGTAACCACCACATTTTCCATTACAAGTTAAGCAAGTAACACAACTTGATCCTGTATCATTTAGATAGATGAATTGATTACCATTGCCAGCTTGTTAGAATTTCATGTCCAATTGCAGTCAACTGTTGACTTTTTATTTTGTCTTTGCTAACATTTTTGTTTCATATTCTTCTCAACTGTGTGTATACAGTGTTCTGTTGCATGTCCATTTGTGATATTTGGACTTTTACAGATAATGTCTTCGTTGATGCTTTCTTCCAGGTCTGGGCTAGGATATGGTCTGTCCTTGCAAATCATTTTATTTCTGCTGGGAGCCACCGTGATGAAAAAATTGCCATGTATGCCATTGATTCTCTAAGGCAGCTTGGTATGAAGTATCTGGAGCGTGCTGAGCTTGCCAACTTCACTTTCCAGAATGACATTCTGAAACCGTTTGTTGTCCTTATGCGGAATAGTCGAAGTGATACCATAAGGAGATTAATTGTTGACTGTATTGTTCAAGTATGTTTATTTAGGTTTCCTGGAATAAGATATTCCTTTTATTGGAATGACTGTTAACCTTGGGGATCATTATTTACAAGCTGGCATATAGATTTTGGGAAATAATTGTCTTATGTCTATTGCAGATGATCAAATCAAAAGTTGGAAGCATAAAATCTGGATGGCGTAGTGTTTTTATGATTTTCACAGCGGCTGCAGATGATGAACTGGAATCAATTGTGGAAAGTGCATTTGAAAATGTTGAACAGGGTAGGAAACCATTTATTTTTCTTGTGGTTATTCTTCCATGAGTTAACAAAGTTTTTTTTTTTTTTTCAAACTTTGTCAATTTTGGGATATCTAATACCATTGAGATTTGCAGTTATCTTGGAACACTTTGATCAGGTTGTTGGGGATTGTTTTATGGACTGTGTGAACTGTCTAATAAGGTTTGCCAATAACAAGGCTTCTCATCGTATAAGTTTGAAAGCTATTGCACTTCTCCGAATATGCGAGGATCGTTTGGCAGAGGTTAACTACATTACTGTTTCACTTTATATGTCAATTAATTTTCATTTCAATAAACACACAAGTTTTCAATATGTAAGAAAAGTTAGATTTAGTGGGATATTTTTCCTTTTAAATTCTTTCCTCTTCTTCTTTTTACCTTTCCCTCCATCTTCAGATTATATTTATTTTGGTGTCAATTTAATGGAAAATTTATAAATTGTGCTTGGATTATACACATGACTTAGCTATTCTGTTCTAACTGCTTGTTTTGTCGACTGAAATGCTATTTTATAAATGTTACTAACTTGTTTCAATTTCAGGGCCTCATCCCTGGCGGGGCTTTGAAGCCCATTGATCTTAACGCTGATGCAACCATTGACGTGACTGAGCACTATTGGTTCCCAATGCTAGCTGGTTTGTCAGATCTGACTTCAGATCCCAGACCTGAGGTTAGAAGCTGTGCACTAGAAGTTCTATTTGATTTACTGAATGAGAGGGGTAGCAAGTTTTCTACAGCATTTTGGGAGAGCATTTTCCATAGGGTATTGTTTCCAATTTTTGATCATGTGAGACATGCTGGAAAGGAAAGCTTAATCTCTTCTGATGATGAATGGTTCCGAGAAACCAGCATTCACTCCCTTCAGTTATTGTGCAACCTTTTTAACACATTCTACAAGGTATTACTGGACTACTGTTTCATCCAACTTTTTTTTTTTTTTCAGTAATCTGTGCAAAGTGCTTGAACCTCTCATTTGACAACTTTTTGAGGATTTCTTTTGTGTTGATGTTATTAAAGTAATGCATGCATAAGGAATCTGATAATATGGTACACTAAGATTAGGGTGGCCTCTATGCAGAATTACGTCCCCCCATTCTCTTCTCTCAGCACACTGTATTTGTTATTGGCATAAATGATGATATTGTTTTGAACTAACATTTATATGCTGTGTATTTTTTGGGCATAGAGAACAGTATAAGTTTTTGGCATAAATGGTGATCTTGTTTTGGACTAAGATTTATATGCTGTGTATTTTGTTGGGCGTAGAGAACAGTATAATATTATGTTATCAGCTGTGTGATGATTAGAAGTTGAGGGCCTTTTATGCAGCAAAAACTGTTGAATTTTCTATTTGTTTTATTGAAGACAATGCAAGTGGGTCATGAAAAACCCTTTATCAAAAGCCTGATTCTCCTGATGTTTATATTCTTAATGATATCTATATTCAAGACCTTGTTTGTTGGGTACCTGTTGTATACTAAATAAAATTACCTCACAATAAAATTGGAATCTCTAGTCTTTCCCTTTGTGATCCAACCATTGGCAGAACCACGTTTTCTCAGTAATAATTTGGATCTATTGTTTTGCTCTTACATTATTATGCTTATTCTATTTGAATATGCGAGTCTTGCATTGCATTTTACTGCAATCATTCCAACATAAAGTAGGGGCCTAAAAGAAAACTTATAACTTCTTATTTACTTGAGTCTTTGGGGGCTTATTCTTGGATTTGGGCCTGTTTTTAACCTTAAAATACTTCTTCTGAATTTTTATTCTTTTGCTAAGGAATTTATACATAGTATGACGTATGAAACCAAATGGCATGGTAACAATTTGTTAGGTCTTGCGTGTAATAATGGAATAGGTGGGGATACTGAAGGGTTCTTTTGAGCATGTTGAGTTTGAGTATTGCCAAAATAGAATATGAAGGGGACAGGAAACATACATGACTTTATTAGATGGACTCTAAACTTGTTTATTAGTCCTTTTTGGGTGGATTATTAATGCAATGTCAGCATTTCTTTGTTGTAGTATTCGAGTATGATGAACATTATGATTTTTGCTTGTTTCTGGAAATTTTTAATTCTGTGTTCCATTTTTCTTTTTGCAGGAGGTTTCCTTCATGTTGCCTCCACTTCTGAGTTTGCTTCTGGACTGTGCAAAAAAGACTGATCAGACTGTTGTTTCCATCTCATTGGGTGCATTAGTACATCTCATAGAAGTTGGAGGCCACCAGTTTAGTGAGAGTGACTGGGACACATTGTTGAAAAGCATAAGGTGCGTGTTTTATTATCTATGTTGATTTTTTTTCCTGAGAATATTTTCTAATTATTTGCATGTCTAATCAATTTTGTTGTGGCAACTAGAGATGCTTCATATACAACACAACCACTTGAGTTGCTTAATGCTTTGAGTTTCGATGTCCCAAAAGGCCCTGCGGTACTAGCTGCAGATTCACTAGTCCGTGCTGACGATGTTGCAGATAGTCATCTGTTTCATAGTGGCAATAATGGAAAGGTTTCTCCTTTGGCATCTCCAAAAAGTAGTCATGGTACTGGAGGGAATCCTAACAATGTCTTAGCGGATCACAGTCAAGAACTGGGATCACAAAGCCATTTGGATGCATCAGAAGGTATATAGGTCTAACCTTTTTATTTACATTTGCTAATTAAAATGCCACTGGTCCTCTACAGATACATACATTTGCTTATCAATCCCAGTCTGGAAAAATGAACTGACTAGGGCCTTTTAATAGTAAAAGAAAGAAAAAGAGGAAGAGCAAAAATATATTAATAAATAAAATGATTGCAAATACGTTTGCTTATCAATCCCAATCTGGAGCAATGAACTGACTAGGGCCTGTTAATAGTAAAAGTAAGAAAAACCTTTCTTGAGGGAAAGGGAGTAAAGAGCCATGGCCAGATAAATGCTTAGGGAATGTCTACTAATTTGTGTTCCTGATTGCTATTGAGATATTAATGTAACTAATTTTGTTTTTCCCATGTTGTCAGTTGTAACTGTGATGCAATCTCTTTAGACAAAGCTGATGCTTAAGCTCTAATGTTCATTAGCATATCTTGAAAATTGGATATTTGAATTCTTATTGCAGGCCTTCCATCACCATCAGGAAGAGCTCAAAAACCTGCAGAACTCCAGAGGAATCAGACATTTGGTCAAAAATTAATGGGAAACATGATGGACAATCTTTTCCTCAGGAGTCTTACCTCCAAATCAAAGGCTCCTGTTTCAGACACCTCAGTGCCATCATCTCCAACTAAGGTAGTCGACATTCAGGAATTAAATATTGAATATTCTAAGGGCTATAAGGAACCTTATTTCATAATATGATCAGCGCGTCTTCAGATATTGTATTTCTCATGTGATTGTTTGTCTTTTTTCTTGTGCTCCCTAACTTTGCATTTTATAAAACATGAAGCAATGTAATCCTTAGAAGACAAGATATGGGAAGTTCTGCCTCTTGACAGAGGCTGTCCATAATTTAGTATTTTATTTTTGAGAAGAATAATTTAGTTTCTGTTTTAAAGACTTTGGACATTGTTTTCAATGTGGATGATAATTTCTTTTCCCTGTTTGTTTCACTGTTACATTATTAAGTTTTCAAGATTAAACATGGCAAAAATATTTTGTTTTGCTTTCTGAATATTTCCCTCTGCTTGTTTTTCCTATTAATTCTTTTCTTAGGTTCCTGATGTTGTGGAGCCTGATGCTAAAGATGAGGAGGAAAGTCCACTTATGGTGACTATTAGGGGAAAATGCATTACTCAGTTGTTACTGCTTGGCGCTATTGATAGTATTCAGGTATAGACTTTATTCTTCCATGTATTAGTGTTACTGTTTACGTCGCTGTCCTTTTTCCCTTTTCATCTTCAAGCTATTTTTGATCTCATTTGATTTAATATTTTCATATATCATTTGGAAGCCTGGTAAAGCTAGAATCCTTTTAAGAGGTTGTAGGAAATAACTTTTGGATTTTAGAGATTTTTTTAACCCCCGTCACTGTCTAATATTTGCAGAAGAAGTACTGGGTCAAGTTAAAAGCATCACAACAGGTTGCTATAATGGACGTTTTATTATCCATGTTAGAATTTGCCGCTTCCTATAATTCATATCCAAATCTTAGATCGCGAATGCACCATATTCCTGTTGAGAGGTGAGGGGCAAATATCTCCCAACTCCACTTCTCCTTTTTTCTTTCTTTTTTTTTTTGGGTAGGAGTTCTATTTCTTTTAATACTACAATAAGCAACTTTAAAGAATCGATCTACTGGAGGAAATGATAAGATAATTAGCTGATCTCTGTACAGACCTCCTCTAAACCTCCTTCGTCAAGAATTAGCGGGAACTAGTGTGTATCTCGATGTGTTACAGAAAACAACTTCAGGTTTCCATGCTGACAAGAATCATCCTCCGGAGTCTAATATTTCAGATGATGTTGGAATCACTTCAGTCCAAAATAATACAGGTGTGAACGGGGATGCTGCCGAGGATAAGAAACTTGAAAGAATAGCAGAAGAGAAATTAGTTTCTTTCTGTGAACAGGTGCTCAAGGAAGCATCTGATCTCCAGTCCTCTGTTGGGGAGATCACGAATATGGATGTTCATCGAGTTTTGGAGCTACGGTCGCCAATCATTGTTAAGGTATTTCCATGTTTTCTCAATGTCAGCGAGCTTTGCAGATATCCTGTTTTTCCTCTTCCCTTGTGTGTAGTTTCTCAATCAATGACAACTCTTAATTTTTTATTTTTTATTTATCAAATCAACCCCTTCCTTGTAAACTGCTGTGCTTATGCAATTATCTTTGCCATCATGATCTTCCAGGTGCTGAAAGGCATGTGCTTCATGAACAATCAGATTTTCAAAAGGCATTTAAGAGACTTCTATCCTTTGCTTACTAAACTAGTGTGCTGCGAGCAGGTATTTTTTCTTTCCAGTTCTAATATGACAACTATTTTATCTTCTGAGTACAAGCAAAGTTCTTTTCTCTCAATGATTTTGTAGTTAATGTCATTTTTTAATTGAACCTTTGATGTACATGTAGTTTAAACAACTGAATCATTAGCACGATCATCATTCTATCAAAGATTATTCAGAATTTCTTATTTTCAGTATTTATGTTTGGAAATCAATTTTCTGTATCGTAATTTAGATGGAGATCCGCGGAGCACTTGGAGACCTTTTCAGGATGCAGTTAAAAGCTCTACTACCGTAGCATTGTCAATAATTCCTCAGCAGTCTCCATTAAGGGATGATTTTCAGGAATGCCTGCACATTCCAGATCTGGTTGTCCAAAGCTTCTCAGCTCATTTTTTAAATGCACCATTTCTTTTGCAGATGAAGTACCTTAGATGCCATTGTTTGTGTAAAGAGCTTAGGAAGAGTATAGGAATTGTTTTTTTATCATGATTTCCTTTTTGTGGAAAAAATTCAGTGATATACATACAGTAATTTTGGTTCTGAAGTTAGTAAAGAAATGAGAAATATTAGAATGCATTCTTGTACGAGCCAGAGAGCCACCGTCTGGCTATCTTCAACTGCATTGTCATGTAGGACATTTCCGCTGGTTCAAAGGCAAAATAGTTATACCATATTTTATATCTGCTAAAGTGGAGTCAATTTAATTTAATTAACATTTGATGATCTATATCTTTATATTGAAGACAATGAGGATCTCTTGATGATACTGTTTCCAAGTTCGAAGTTCTATTTCTACTATGCCTATCTATGGAAAGAGAAAGGGAACAAAACATTTGAAATTAATCGAGTTTCTCTTCCTTTTTTAAAAGATCCTGCAAAAGCTTAAGAATTTCCATTGAATTCAATCTTTCCCTTTGAAGAATTTTTCTTTTTGCGAATATCTAAAGATTGATTTCTTCACTTCTTGCTCGAAATTTGATTATTTTTACATAATGTATTATTCTTCAGCACAACAGAAACCTCGAGTATAGTATGCTACTTTACATTTTGGTAACAACCAAGAATTTTATATTACTATAGAATAGAAAAAATGGAGTTAAAAACTATAAATGCCCGTCGCATGAGTAAACTATATTTGTTAAGATGAACTTAAAATAAGGAAGCCTATATATATATATATATATTGTGGAGAGATTCATGAAAAGAAAAGAAGTACTCTTGGTGTGATTATTTATATATTAATTCACTCATACACAACAATATTACAGCTACAATACTAATCGAAGGTTATAGAAATGTTGATGATCGAGTTAGTCTCTGTATCTTTCTTTATTTTTTTATTCTTAACTTATTTGATTAACAAGTGGAGGCACCCTAAATGCAATGGTGTTCTTCCACCTGGTTCCATGGGATTACCTCTTATTGGAGAGACTCTTCAATTATTAATCCCTAGCCATTCTCTTGACCTTCATCCTTTCATCAAAAAGAGAATCCAAAGGTAACTAATCTAATCTAACAATTCCCTTTTGTTCTTGAATGTTTATATATTTTAAGTTTTTTATTTTCAGATACGGTCCGATTTTTCGAAGTAATGTGGCTGGAAGACCGATTATATTCACCGCCGATCCCGAACTGAACCATTATATATTTAGTCAAGAAAGAAGATTAGTAGAATTATGGTATATGGACACATTTTCAAAATTATTTGTACTAGATGGTGAATCAAGGACTAGTGGAGCAACTGGTTATATTCATAAGTATATAAGAAGCCTTTTTTTGGGTCATTTTGGTGTTGAGAGGATTAGAGAAAATTTACTTCACCAAATACAAGATTTAGTCCATGCAAATTTGAAGTCATGGTCTAATCAACCAAGTGTTGAAATTAGACATTCTGCCTCAACGGTAATTTATATATTCTTTTATTTTCTTAAAATGAAATTAGATTTTTTTTTAATTATTATTCTTAAAAAAAAAAACTGCTTTTGTTGCAGGCAATCTGTGATTTTACTGCCAAGTTTCTTTTTGGTTATGAGGTTGAAAAATCAGAATACAATTTGAGTAACAAATTCGTAAAATTTGCAGAAAGTTATGTCTCATTTCCACTTAATATTCCTGGTACTGCATACCATCAAAGTCTAGAGGTAATTCAAATTTTCTGAAACAAAATTTCAATTTGTTTAGTTGATTCAAACATGAATTTCTTTCTCTTTTTTGTGTGTTTAGGATCGGAAGAAGGTGATAAAGACATTGGAGAATATATTAAGAGAAAGACGAACTTGTAGTAATAGGAACAGTGAAGAAGATGTGATGAATCAACTGTTGAATGATATGGAAAAAGAGAAGTTCATTACTGAAGATTTTATAATTCAAATTCTATTTGGAGCTTTATTTGCAATTTCAGAGTCCATTCCTATTACCTTAACATTACTTTTCAAGTTCCTTTCAGCTCATCCATCAGTAGTACAAGAGCTAACGGTAAGAAACAATATCTCATTAGCTTCATCCATTCATATATTATCAAAATGCTAACAACAGTTTCTTGAATTTGGCATAGGTTGAACATGACCAAATTCTTAAAACCAAGAAGCAAAATGGCTTAGATTCTTTACTTACATGGGATGATTATAAATCCATGACATTTACACTTCAGGTGATTTTTGCTTACTTTGTAATTGAAGATGTATCCTATTGTTTGCAATTAATGCATTTGAAATTGATAGGTGATCAATGAAACACTTAGGATAGCAAATGTTGCTCCTGGATTGTTAAGAAGAACTCTTAGAGATATTCATTATAAAGGCTATACAATTCCCGCCGGTTGGACTATAATGGTACTTACCTCCGCTCGTCATATGAAGTCTGATATTTATAAAGATCCTCTCGAGTTTAATCCATGGCGTTGGAAGGTAATAATTAATAATTAATCTATCTAATTATAATTATTTTTTTCTTATAATCAATTTTTGAAATTTGGGTTTTGAAGGAGTTGGATTCACAAACAATATCCAAGAATTTTACACCATTTGGTGGAGGAACAAGACAATGTGCTGGAGCCGACTACAGTAGAGTATTCCTCGCCATGTTCCTTCATGTCCTAGTTACCAAATATACGTATGTTTGTGTTTTATTATATGTTTATGACTTAACATTGAGATTATTTTATGGATTAATTAAGTTTATGGCTCTTAAAAAAATATTATAGGTGGAAGAATATCAAAGAAGGGAAGATTTGTAGAGGTCCTATGTTGCGATTTGAAGATGGGTTTCTTGTTAGCTTACGTGAGAAGCATAATTAACTATGCATGTTCTTTCTTTATTTTTCTACTTTCCTGTACTCAATCAAAACAAAATATGAATTTAGAATAAAATTTACAAATGAAATTTTAATTTTAATTTTAATTTCAATTAGAGTATAATTGATATAAATATATTGTAATCACATCATCAAATTCAACAACCAACATGGTTATTTGTTGGAATCAATTTATTTATTTATTTATTTTTAGGAAATCTGTGATGGTTTCCGAATTTCTTTTAAAAAAATTTATGTTATTCATTAAAAATTAAAGTACAAAGAGCATTACGCTAAAAGTGCTAAAACGACGTCAAAATTGCCCGTTTTAGAGTATCCACACCGAATGACAAATCTTTCATGCCACATCATCAATGTAGGCCTATGTGGACCTTCCATTCCGTTCCTTTCACTGGCTTCTAAAGTATGCCACGTTTCCTTTGTTCTCTCAACTAAAAGCTGCCACGTTTCCACGTATAAATTCTTTTCCCTCCCCATCATTAGTTCTTGCTCCTCCGATTCTGTTTTGATTTGAACCCTATTTCCGCAATTCCCGATTGAGATCTCAGGTTCCAAATTCAGATATGGTAGTGTGTATTTGGGTAATCGACTCGTTTTTTAGCTAGAATAGAGACGATGATGGAATGCAATTACATTCATGATCTCAATGTTTCCTTGTTTCTGGCTTTCGCTCAACTGCGATCAATCCAATCACTCTCTGAAGAAAAGCTCATTTTGAACATTTTTTAGATACTAGCTTTACGGTTCTTCCTGTCTATCGTTGTTTTACATATTTGCTATAAAGCAAATATTCCATTTGTTTATCGAAAGACCCCGTATTTATTTTCTTCTGTAGTGTGCAATGGATCCTTCAATAATGAAGCTCCTTGAAGAAGACGAGGTGAATTACTGCATTTCCTCTCTGTTGTTGAAATTGAATTTTGTAAGAAGTTTCTAATGTTTTTTTGAGCGTTGTTATGTTAACAGGACGAAACAATGCATTCCGGTGCTGATGTCGAGGCATTCCAAGCTGCTCTGAATCGGGATATTGGAGGCGACTTATCTACTACTCAGCCGTCTGATTCGAATTCAGGTCTTGATTTTATTAGAAAATGATTGAAAATATTATCTATGGTTTAATTTGTTTCGACAATGGGTGGACCTGATTAGGTATCGAAATTTCTTTCTTTTTTTTTTTTTTGGGATAGGAGAATGGAGATTTGAGTAGTATTTTGAAAATTTATCGTTGTTTTTCTATTTTGATTTTTGTATAATTTGAATCCGTGAGTAATTTAGAAAAATTTATGTTAATTAATCCATGAGTAATTTAGAAAATTGATGTCTATGGAAAAATATTTTGTTCCCTCAAAAAAAATGGTTAAAGGTTGGAACTTGAAAGTCTAGCATTTCTTGTTGGTTTCAGGCTTCTTGTCTAGCTTACCTGGAAATTTTTTTTGACATTGGAACTTAGAATTTGGCAGTTTTGTCATGTGGAAACAAACAAAGCTCCAGTCATGGGTCGGCTGCTGAGAATCAACAGCTACAGAACAATATCACTCAGGCATCCAGTCACCTACCATTACATCAGAAACAGATCCAAGATGATTTTCAGTCAGAGCAGACGCAGCAAATGTCTCTTCATGCCCATCACACAACTGGGATGCAGCTTTCTGAGAGAAAGTCTTTGCCATTACCTGAGACAGAGAAAGTGCAGAGTTTTGAGATTGAATCTCAATACTCGGTACAGAAGATGGTTAATCAACGGACCTTAGGTACGGAGCAACCTGGTATTGTAAAGATTCAACCCAAGCAGATACCATTTGCGCTGTTGCTTCCCGCCTTAAATCCTCATCTTGATAAGGACCGAGAGATGCAGCTTCAGACTCTGTATAATAAACTGAGAGTAGGTATCTGACACATTTTATAATATTTTATTATCTATCATGCATTGGATTGGGTACCTTAAATGTTATCCTGATCCTTCTACTGCTGTTGCTGTTAGAAAAATGAAATCACGAAAGATCAATTTGTCAGGCTTTTGAGAAATATTGTAGGGGACCAAGTACTTAAGTTAGCAGTAGCACAGTTGCAGTCCCAGGTAATTACAGAATCGGCTTGGTAAATTATACTGAACTTTGGAATCTTTCTGCCAATATCGAACTGAAAAGCAGTTTGTCCTGTACTTCCAGCCAGGTTCCAACCAGTCGCAGATGCAATCTCAAGCTTTTGCACACCCATCGAATATGAGAATGCCTGGTGCTAGTGCCTCTTCGGCAGTTCAAGCTCATGCAGAGAATTCATCTGCAGAAAATGGCGGTCATAAACCTCGAGAGGTGGATTGTCAGCCAGATTCCCATGGAATGCAACCCAGCCAAATGCCTTCCTCCAGTGCTAGCATATTCAACCAAGATAGGGAGCGCCCTTCAATTCCAGTGCCAGTACACAGCAAGCAGCAACAACATGTGCAATTTCCACAAACGTCCTTTCAAATCTACGGAAATAATAGTGCTACATATCACCCATATTCTGGAACAAACATCAATTCTTCAGGATCTTCAGTGAGGCAACAACCTCATGATTTACAGACGAGGCAAATTTCACATCAAAGCATTGGTGCAATTCAAATGGGAGGTTCAACCCAAGCAATGAACATGATTAGTGTGCCAAAATTTGAGAGGCAAACCTCTTGTTTAGATCCCAGCAGACTTCAGAATGGTTCTGTTTCCCAGTATACAAACAAATCGACAGTGCAACAAAGCTCAGTTCCGTGGCAAGCACCAACAAGTAAACAAGTCAAGGTTGAATATGCTATTGAGCAGCTGCAGAAACCCCAGTTGTCTAACCCTCAGAGTTTGTCTGCGACACTTGTTGAACAGGGGAATGCAATGTCAGGAAATATAAAGGATGAGCCCCTAGAGAAGCACTCTTCTAAAGTTGGTATCTCCGCACCTACTTCAAATTCAGCTTCTCCTTCAATTGTTACACAATCAGATCCTAATGTCCAGGTAATCTCATATTTTCATGAATGACTACTGCATTTAGCTGCTCATGGTCTAAGTTTCTTTTGATTCTTTTGTATGTGATTCACCCCATGAAGTAGCTCCTGTTCAAAAAATTAAGCTTATGTCAGAAGTGGTACCATTTAGCTTTTTATGTGAAATTGATGAGGCTTAATAGACCAATGTTTATCCCACGTAAGGCACTATTCCGTTTTATGACAAATGTTCTTCAAGACAGGTTTACAATAAGTAGTTGATCAAACCCTTGAAGATACTAAGATTCAGTCTAGAATATTGAGGAATAAAGCAAAAACAACTTTGTTGAAGAGAATCTCTGAAATTAGTATTTGAAAATTCGATCTACAATGTTGATTTTGATGCTTATTTGTAGGGCGCAAGATTAAGCTAAATAAGATTCATAATCTAACAAGTAAATAGAAGTCCTAAGTTGATAAGAAGTATATATAAATCCTAAACTAACAAAGGAACAAATTATTAATCCTAAATACAATGCAATAAAATTAAGAATTCTACACCATATAGGAATATGGATATACAACAGCCTAAATGAATTAAGTCCAGTCTGTGACTTTGCCTCTGCATGAGTATTTATTTACATAGTTGATGTTTTGAACTATAAGTTATTAATTTTGCGTACCTGGATGCTTCATTCTGTAGTGTATACTTTACAAAGCACTATACTTCTTATTTTCATTTATTAGGTAGGCTCTCAGATCCCATCTGTAACTGCTTCCGCTGGAGCTAATGCAAAACTACCTCCAAAGAAACCGTCAATTGGCCAAAAGAAGCCACTTGAAGCATTTGGTTCTTCTCCGCCCATGCCAAGGTGTATTTTTTTCTGTCATCTAGATGAGAATGATTCTAGATGCTCTTGATTTTCTTTTATTCTTGACAAATTATTTTTTTTTTTTTTATTAGATCATCTTATAACATAATATATGGAATTCCTACAGTAAGAAGCAAAAAATGTCAGGGCCCCTTTCAGATCAAAGCATTGAACAGCTCAATGATGTCACTGCTGTCAGTGGAGTTAATCTAAGGGTATGTTAGACTTCACCACAATGAAGTTTTGCTTGTTTAAAAGTGTTTTCTTCAAGTAACATATGACATCTCCTTAAAATCTATTCAACCCTTATGATTTTGATTGTAAAAACAGGAAGAGGAAGAGCAGCTATTTTCTGGGTCCAAAGAAGAATGTCAAGTTTCAGAAGCATCTCGTAGGGTTGTACAAGAAGAGGAGGAAAGACTGATTTTGCAGAAAACTCCACTCAAGAAAAAATTGGCAATTATCAGTTAATGTTCCTTCCGTTCTTTGATGCTAAATATGTTTGTACCTACGCACTGTCATAACTCAAATAATGCTTAATACCTGGGTTCTGTTCCAGTGGGCAAGTGTGGTTTAAAGAATATCCATAATGATGTGGAGCGATGCTTGTCTTTGGTGAGATACTAGTTCTGTATGTCTTTTTTTTTTTTAACTGAGACTTTTTCTTATGAAACTGAATCTTTAGTGTGTTGAGGAAAGGATGCGGGGACTAATAATTAACCTGATCAGGCTATCAAAGCAGGTCAGTTGAATACCCATTACCTTGCTTTGCTAGCTTGTCGCCTTTCTGCACTCTTTGCATGATTTTTAACTTGGAATATTTACAGCGTGTAGATGCTGAGATGTCTAGACACCACAGTATTATTACTTCATCTGTTCAACTACAAATCATGGAAATGAACCTGAAAGCTAGGGAAGAATGGGAGAAAAAGCAGGCTGAAGTAGAAAAACTTAGAAAAGTTAATGAAGTGGGTACTCTACACTCATTGTATGTTATGTTAAACTTTTTATAATCTTATGAATTGGAGGGAATCATCCGTGAATGCAGCCTGAGGGAGATAATGAAGTTGAAGTTGATAATGAGAAAGATGATGGTCGTGCAAAATCAGTGAAGGTACAAAATCATGTCATATCGAAGTCTCCTTTTATCCTTTTGGTTTAACTTCTATTATTATTCAGGTAAACAGAGAGGAGGATGACAAAATGAGGACAACGGCAGCAAATGTTGCAGCTCGAGCTGCTGTTGGTGGAGATGACATGCTTTCAAAATGGCAACTCATGGCAGAACAAGCACGCCAGAGACGGGAAGGCGGAAGTGACGCAACATCCAGTTCTCAGATAGCTAAAGATGATAGCAACAAGCCAACATCTGGAAGAAACATGAAGGATACTCAAGAACCAGAAAAGAGAAGCTATGCAGCTGCATCCAGTAAGTATGACACAGCACAAGCTAGTTATACTGTCTTATCTCAGTATGTTTTGTGTGTCAACTTGTGAATTTTCTTTCATCAGGGTCTGCCAGGAAACTTGGGGAGAACCAACTAATGCAAGTAAGTGTAGCACGCAATATTTCTGTTAAGGATGTAATTGCAGCGCTAGAAAGAGAGCCTCAGATGTCCAACTCTAATCTCATTTATCGGTTGTATGAGAGAACGGGATGTGATGCTCAAACTCAATGATATAGCCCCATAGTGGTAAGTCATAGTCTGGAGTAGCAATATTAATTTGCTTGTCCATAACTTGGTTGAAGATCCAGTTGATTTTACAGTTCTCTTCTCATTAATTCTGCTATGATAGTTTATGGTTCAGTTTCATTTTCAGATCAAAGGGATTCTATTACTGTATGTAATTAACTTGAATTATATATATCCATTATTCTTTTATTATTTTGATATTTCTGCTTTTGGTACATCTTTTATCGAACATTTGTGAGTGGATGCTTACTGTTTCAATGTATCATCTCAATTTGCTATTTTAAAAATAAAGACCAGTCTAAGAAGATAAAGTTTTTAATTGCATATATGGTTTACTTCCACAATGTTGGAGCCTAAGACAAAGCCAGGAAGATTCAAAAGGGGTCGGTCGCTCATAACTTAGAATCTTCCACAGCAGGCTTGATTGGTTTCGAGTTCCCTGTGCCCTTTGATGGGTCAAATTCATATCCTTTTTGTTTTTGTTTTAACACGCGCCATTATTTATGCAATCTTTCTTGTAACTGGGCCATCTCCCATGCAACAGCCAATATAAAGCTGCAGAATCTGTAATTGAGGCGGAAGAAATAATTATTGCTAGAATTTATAACTGTACAAAAAAATCTTCATGAAGCAGTCAATAAGTTGGCTGACAGTATCTAGAAGCACAAGGCTGGTTAAAAATCTTCTCTTGTGGCTAATCTTCAATCTTTGCTGGGACTGGTTATGTTGTCTAAAATTTCTTCCAGTTCTACAATATGAAAAGAAAGCGGAACCTCGAATTGAAGGGCAGAACAGAAAAGCTTTTAGAGCCCAGGAGCCTCCACTTGTGGTTAGATGAACAATCTTTGACCAAGGCTGCTTGCTCTTGAGAGAGGAACTGGCAAATCCACTCAGGTAGTTGTAAGTCTTCCATTTTGCCTTTGGCAAAACAATACAACAGCTTTGGCACCAATAATTTACCCTTGTTGCTTATTCCAACTGATGCTTGCACATAATCCTTCAACGATGTTTTAAGCAACCTCTTCACATTCTCAGGAGTGAAAACTCGAACCTGTTTACAGAAGTAAAACAGAATCAAATAAGAAAATCTTTTCCCTTTTTAATATTTGTAAATGCCATGTTTCAAATATTAGTTACAAATTCATGCCAGGCATTTTGCTTCGTTTTAGACCGAAAAGAAACAAGAAAGTGGCGGAGTACTCACTGCTGGTGAAGAATACATTCCACAACTTAGAGCAAAAGCAACAAGAGGCTCAGGTTCATCAATTGAAAACTTCTGCTCATCAGTCACCTTAAATTTTTGAAGAGCGAGTAGCAAGGCCTGATATAATGCAAATTATCATGTCAGATCACACAATTTTAGGGGAACTCTGCAAGTAATATATGTAACTTACTGTTTGAGGGCGATGTGCTGGAGGCTTCATCTTCAGAATAATGAATTCAATGTCCGCAGCACTGAATGAGTGACCTCCAACTGTGTAAGCAGCCTGCAAACCCATAAAACCATTTTGTTTGCATCAGCTTCAACAAACGCAAGGGGAAAAGGAACCAGCAAAAAGAACTATAAGATCAAACCTTTTGCATTAGTGAGAATAATTTAATTTCACTTCTTGGAATGCCATAAGCTAGAAAGGCCTGCAAAAAACAGAACGAAAAACACTTATAAACAATGAAAAACATGATAGATGAGTAGTGGTAACTGAAGCCTAGATGATAGCAGTATATAGTTTGGATAAGGAATTACATGCATGATCAAAGCATTATACACATTAATCCAAAATGCCAGCTTCTCATTGGAACTCAGGCAAGATGGGTCAACTTCAGCTAACTGCTCAACCAGGAACCTGTGCAGCATGCAAACAGGAATAACAAATAAATCAGCACCCTCAGTTGAAGAAGACTAAAATAACGATCTTCAGCTAAGAATTTCCAGAGTTAACTAGACCAATGCATAGCTTCTTGAGAGCAAGATGACAAATATTGCTGTCTTACATGCTCATATATAGGGGGAAACGCCCATTGCATAAATGGACTAGACTGGAGAATCTTAATTTAGAGAAGAAAGAGTATAGTAGCAAACCTAAATCTTTTGAGAGCCCCAGAAGCATATTCAAGTTCTTTCTTCCCAACAGACAACCAAGAGACCTCAACTGCTGTACTGTAGGCTCCAGTGCCTTGAATCCAATGTACTTTACCAGGAACACTATATGGGTCAAGCTTGCAGTATCTTGCAGTGTCATCACAACCATTTTCCACCTCAAGTGAGGGACTTTTCATAAATGAATTCATGATAGGAGAGTCTGATAAGGAGGCCAAAGAAGAGGAGGAAAGGTGCCCCTGTGGTGAACATGGTGAGATCATACCCTCCAAAGAAGCGAGCTTGGAAGAATCTGCTAGGAAGATAAATATATCTCTCATGCACAGGACCATTTCTTCAGAAAGTCGGTTGGGATTGTGCCAAAGTTTGTCGACGAGTTGAACCCGAGTGGGGTTTTCATTTACATCTGGCCAGGAGGGGTACTTACACGCCTCCTTCCGTTGTACTTTGTCTCCACGGCAAGGTCTCCTGATCTGCAAAAAAAAAATTATTGCCTATTGAATTCACGTGCTTCCCAATGACAGATAGTTGTTTAATTAGCACTACAGTGAATGATCAATATATGTCCTCGGCTAGTTTACTGATTCAACAGTCCATGATTAATGAAACACGAAAGGCAAAGGAAGCCAGCATAGGTGTATACCAATTCAGTTAAACAAGCTCGAGAGTCATCCACTGGGGATGATACCGGGCACGGCAAATGACTTAAACGGTACTCAGCAAGATGACGCTCATTTCTCTCCTGACTAAGTTGACATTGCAAGGCAACTGATTCTTGTTCAAGCTTTGATACAGTTATCTCCAGAATAGCTATGCTATCCAAGAGCTCTTGGGCCTGATGTCCACATTGAAGTATAGAATTAGATTGGGAAAAAGAGTAATAACTAATAACAAAATTAAATCTTAGGAGCTTGAGGTAAGAGAAAAAAAAAATATATGTTGACCTTATCTGGGAGGTTACAAGGGGAACCAGAGAATGAGGAATCAGAGTGGTCAACAGAACTTGCTAGAGCTAGGCGCAAATCAGTCTCTTCTTGCAACTGCTGCTGCAACTTTTTTATCTGAGAAGGTCAAATGTCAGTTAAATACTTACCAAGCCTAATAATAAGCCCGTTTGTATTAAGGAAAAAGAAAGAAATTTTGAGGGAAAAAAAAGTCAAGTCTATTGAATTCACTTACATCTTCCTCAAGCTGGAATCTGTAAACAGCCATATTCTCACCTTTTATTTGTCCACTTAATTTGCCCAAGGATTTAGTATCCTGAAGAAAATGAAAATGTGGTTTAGAGGGGATTAAAAAGTTTCTTTTAACAAAGGGAAGATAGAAGGGAAAGAAAATGGTGGAGTCTGATTGGGGTAGCAGCTCTATGAAACCATAGTTGCCAATCCGCAACATTTTAGACTGCACAACACCAATGAAAAAAAAAAGGGGGAACCATCCCTTGAACCATTTAATCAATTCAACAAAATTGATGATGAGGGGCAAGTATGCAGCGATACTAAATGTCAAACTCATTCAAACAAGTAAATCTCCTCATTGTCACTACAGCATCAAAATCATTGGGAAGGACAGAGTCATGGAAGAACAATTGCAGTGGTAGATGATCACAAGTTCATCAAGATACCATCACCCCACAACCAGTTGGTCTAATTAAGTTTTAATTTAAAACCTTTATAAGTAAAACTAAAAAACTCTGCAGAGTCCTGGTTATAATGATAGAATAACCATGATTCCTAAGAGACCACAGGTCCACAGCAAGATAGGAAGTATAATGATAGCATATGCTAATAGAAATGGAGACAGCTTCCATTAAATCAATAAGGACTTCAGCTTACAAAATGCTAATACAGCAAACCCAGAATAGAAGAAAGTTATAATAATAAGTAAATGCAAGCAACTGATCAGATTCATAGCAAGGATCAATGATCTAAGATTAAAGGATTCACTCTCCGGAACAACCGTCACTGTCTAGAGAAAGAACTCAAAATAACAGGAAATGCAAAAGCATTGGATATTCCATACCATCTTATATATAATGCTGTGAAAAAAAAGGTAAACAACAAATAACATAAAATAGAAGGCAGTACCTCAAAATCAGAAATTGAAGAAGGAGACCCATCTCCAGAAGAAATAGATCGAGCAGACAACCTACTGCTCCTCCATAAATATTTATGAATGGAACTTCCCCTATCCATAATCAATAAGCAAACTCAAATCACCACATTCTCTTCATAAAATCAATATCCCCATTAAAAAAAACAATCTTTTTCTTCTGAAACAACAGAAAATAGACAAATGTACAGAAAGAGAGTATATAATGAAGTGAATAGACTAGTAAAACTGGTCTTACAAATTTAAGGGCAATACAAATCCAAAGCCAGCAGAAGCACCATTGTTGGTACTAGTAGTAGTGGAGTGATTGGAATCGTGGTCATCGAGGACTTCTGCTTTTAGACAAAGCATATCTTCAATCACAAAAGAAGCATTTAAAAAAGAAATAAAAATCGCTTCTTTTTCTTCCAAAAAAAAAAAAAAGCAGAGCGAGAGAGCAACAGAAGCAAGAAGTAGGCAGTGAGAGAGTGAAAATGGAGGAAGCAGATTGTCAAAATTCTAAAAAGAAACCCATTTCATTTCTACGCATGCTGCGATAAAACCGGGATTTTGGCTATTTATTAAATACCAAACCAACCAAATGTTTAGACTTTTATACTCATTAAATGCTACACCTTTCTCATGCTTATGTTTCTTGCTTTTCTCAGCAAATATTTTTTGCAGTATTAAATTTTAGTTTTTTTTTTTTTTTTTATAGAGATTATAATTCACTTGAAAAAAATAAAAAAATGCGTACATTAAAAATAGTAATAGTGGAAGTGGGTGCAGTCTGCAGTCACCGACAGGCCACAAAGGTCCTTCAATCAATTATCATCTTCTTTTTGTTTTTGTTAGATCATATCTCACTTTTTCTGTTCCAAACGAAAATTCTTTGTAACTTGTTTCACACTCTTCACTCTTTACTTACATTATGAAATTTTGGACATTAAGGTATATATATCAATTATATTAATTTTTTATCACACTTTTTGCATTATATAATATAAGTGACATATATGTGTGCGCGCGTGTTTCTCCGACTGACTAGGAGAGCATGAATTTAAGTCAAATTTCCACCATCAAATTTTAATTAGAATTCACATTCTAATAAATGATAGAATTGATGTCATGAAAAATTGTTATAATTTTATATATTGTCTATCTTTTTATTAAATCGATTAAAATATCTCAATTCATATTTTCAAATAAGGTCAAAATAAATTACTATTAAGTTCAAATGTTAAATCCGTCATTCACAAAAGTTTAGGGGTAGAAGAGAATTATGTCCCGTAGTAATTTGACATGTGTCCATGTATGTTGCTTGTTAATATTTACATTGATTTTTTTTTTTTTTTTTTGCAAAATAAACAATACAAAAGTTAAAAAATTTTCTATTAAAAAATCATGATTTAATGTGCTTTTGAGTAACTAATAAAAAAATTAAAATTAACATTCCTTCCATTTATAAATAACTATCCTAATTTTTCTTTTTTCTTTTAATTTATAAATGTTCTGGTTAATTTAAAAATTTTTACTTTTAGTTTATAAATGAGAAAAAAAAATTAAATATTTAAATAGTAAACATAATATACTTAAATTACTTAATATTTTACAATATTAATGAATTTTAAAAGGTAAATTAGAATAAATAACAACTTTAAAATTTATTTTTAATAAATATTACATATTTTAAAACATTAAACAAACATTAAAATTTTTTTAAAATATTAAGTAAATGTCACTTTTTAATTATTATAAATATCCATATTTCCTTTCTGATGTGTAAGTAAATATA
>CANUEY010206366.1:0-27692 GCA_948099555.1 Croton setiger
ACTTGTAGACCAGTTGGAGCATGAGAATGCTGCTAAAGTTACTGGCATGCTTCTAGAGATGGACCAGCCTGAGGTTTTGCATTTACTGGAATCTCCTGAAGCCCTGAAAGCCAAAGTTGGTGAAGCAATGGAGGTGCTTAGGACCGTCCAGCAGCAGCAGCAGCAGGGTAATAGTCCCACTGACCGAATGGCCTCACTTTCCCTAAACGACAGCCTAGCTTCTTAAACTTGGCTATAGTAGTTATATGGCTATCATTTTCAGAACATGTTTTTGATACTTAGTTTTGAGAGTATTTTTGGCATGGCTCCAAATTTTTGCCTGTTTCTGAGTTTTATCCTAGTTTATGTTTGATGTTACTATTTTAAATTTATATCAAAACTTATTTTAACTTGGTTATTCGTGAAATGTTCCAGTCAAGGCTGTGTTATGCACCAATTTTGCTCGGACTTAGAGCTTGTTGCTTGCTATTCCGATCAATGGTTTTTAATTGATAAGGCATTGCTTAGAATTAATTGTGCCATGCAAGGTCCTAAGGAATTGTGCCTACACTTAGTTGATTTGCGAAATCTTCAGATTGATTCACTAATATTTTGCAGTTCCAGATCTGATTCAGAGTTTGATTCCAACTTCAAATTGGAGTTTGAGTTTTGTTGGTTGAATATTTGACAAGTTCGTCTCCAACTTCAAATTGGAGCGTGAGTTTGGTTGGTTGAATGTTTGAAGTTTTCAGTAGTTGGATTCGAGATCTCCATTTGAACAATTTTTTGAATCAAGCAACGAATATCCTATGAATAGTTTGATTTATTTATAATCCTAATTTACCCTATTGATATTTGCCTGTCTCACCACTCCCTCGCCCACCATGATCATATTGGTCAGCTTGTCACACAGCAGAAGAACTCAAGAAAGAAACATGATTTCAATAACTAAAATGACAAGGCATGCATAAGGTAGTTGATTTGTGGTCTTTACTAAAAGCAATAAATGCTGTCCCCAACATTACAATGCAATGCATTCAACTTGTTCAACCAACCGTTGCTTAGTTTAATGACTTTTTATTGTGTGTTTACATCATCTTTGGACAACCTAAATAATGATTGGGATTGAGAGATATTATGGCTAAAACTAATTAATTATGTCTACTTTCTCTTTACAAGTCTTGAATTGTACTATGAATGATTGAAGTTTTGTCATTCTTAGAATATCATTTGCAATTATATGTTGATTATTAGGAGGTTATGGGTCATTCTCCATTTTTCTTTGCTTCACGGTTGGTTTTGTTTTACCATTTTATTCAACTACCTATTTACTTCCTTAATACTTATCCAATTGGAAGGGGCACTTGCCCTTATTTAGGCCTTTCTTCTTGACACTATGCAGAAGTTGGTACTAATAATGATGTACAATTTTGAATTATATTACCAAACTTTGACAAATTATAGTTAAAGAAAAATGAGTTGATCATGTCAAAAGGGACAACTTTCACAGATTGAGAATGATATTTGATAAATCGTAATACAATGTATTTGACATTATGTTAATGTTATTAAATTAAATGTTTTAAAGATTATTAATTAGCAATGTAATCATGATTAAATTTCTTTACCTCGAACCAAATATTTCCTTAAGTTACCATTTGTCCATGCTCATCATATTCAATGACTATGCATCTAGAGATGTAAAACTTAGTGAAGATCAACTCCTCATATTTGGGGTAATAAATTTTACTATTATTTTTAATGATCCCTAACAAAAAGTTCAACTCCTAAGCCTCTCCTCTACCAATATCCATTCCATGTATATATTTTAAATTCGCCTATTATATTATTTTACCCTTTAACCGTTTTAGATATTTTAACTGTTCAAAAGTGTTTTAAATGAATACTTATTTAGGTATGCACTTTTTTTTAAAAAAAAAACTTCAATAAAATTGCATTCATTCATAAAAAACACACAAAACAAAGAGACCAGAGTGTCGTACAGATAAATTAGCATTGGAACATGATGCTCGTACTAAAACATGAGCTGCACCATTCACTCATTTAGAAAGCCAACGAACATGAATATTGGGTAACCAAGTAGACACTCTTGTGCTTCAGCGTGACAGTGTGTTTGTTCGTAAAACTTTCGAACAATTGAGGTGTCTAAATGAAATATTTCAGTAATTAAAATATTTTAACTGAAACATTAGTTTCACATGGGAAAATAGGTAAAGTTGGAGTGTGAAATTATATATTAAGCCATTTGAAATTAGAATATAAGTTCACTTGATAGGATAGGGCTAAAATTGGGGTTGTGTTAAAAGAAGAAGGTGTTTTGACAAATGAAATTAATGTTAATGTAATATAAGGAAATGGACCCATTTCCCATGATGTGAGTCTTGTTTAGGCATACAAACCTTACCTTATTTCCTCGTATAGATCAAGTATGAGCAAAAGCTTCAATCATCAACTCTAAGTTTTTACCAATCTTTAGTTGGAAATTTGGCATCTATGGCTAAGGATGAACATGAACATTGCTTGCTTTTCCACCACATACGCAAAAAGACAAGCTTTTTATGGGTTAGATTAGATGCCTTTCCTTGTTGAGCCTATCTCTTTTACAAATTAACCAAACAATATATTGTTTTGTTGCTATTGCAATTTTTACTCATTAGTACACAAAACAACAACTCATCTCTAGCTTGCATTTCTGGCTTTTCCTAATTCAGAAGCTTTTTTTTTTTTTCTTAGATTCTCTTCAAGACAGCTATTTCTGGTTGTCTAGAAAAGTTCCATATTTTCAATCTTTATTTATTTATTTCATTTGTGTAATTTAAGTATATAAAATACTTTGGTTTGACTTAACTTTTAGTGTGGTTCGAACCTCAAAATTAAATTAATTAAGTATTATTTTGATTATTAATCAACTTTTAACAAAATTAACTGAATTAAGAGTGATTTTATTAGATTTAGGTAAAAAAAATTATGTATCGAGTATATTTCAAACAATCAACATTTACAATTGGTTGTTGTTATTACTATACATTTCATTCTATTCTTTTAATCAAATGGACCAACTTGGTCTAACTGATTTAAAAAATCTGATTTGATAGGATGAAGATTGTCCAACCTTATATTCGATTGGAATTCTCCACTCCTAACTAATGTGGGATCGTAACACATTCTCTCACGATCAACTATTGCAGTTCGTGGCCCATTTGTTGGGATCTTTTTGGGAATTTATTACGGATCCAATTACAGGCATGAACCATCACATCGGTGAAGTGAGATAGACTCTGATACCATAAAGAAGAATTTAGTCTAACTCATCCTAAAAATCCGAGTAGACTAGATGAAAATTGTCCAGCTTTACATTTAACTAAAACTCATCACTCCTAACCGTTGTTAGATTGTAACACGCACTTTCAAACACCAGCTATTAGGATTCATAGCTCATGGATCATACGACCATTATTGCGGTTAGTGACTCATTTTTTTATATATTTATAAATATATTAATCTTCGGTAAAAAAAATAATGAGTATAAGAGTAATTTTCACAAATAATTAATTTACATATTGATGGTACTTACAAATGATTTAAAAATATTAGAATAATTGTAAAAAAAAAAAAAGTTATCATTGACTTAATTTATAAAATATTATAAAATTTAGTTAACTAGAAATTTTAAAAGTTGTTATTATTTTAATTATTTCGAGGAATAATTAATTTAGTGCATATATTTTTTATAAAACTATGAATTTTAGTATTTAATTTTCAATAATTTGGTAAAATGTTTTTAAAATATCATACTTTTAAATTCTTAAAATAATCATATAATTAAACGAAAAAGAAATAATTAAAAATTAAAAATACATGGTTTATATTATTGAATATGTAAAAAAAAAAAAAAACAATTATTACGTCCTGTTTTGGATTAAGGTAGTATAAGGGAAGATGTGAAATATGCACAAAATTAGCAAATTATCTTATTTGGATGTGAGCAATAAGGAGGAAAAGTAAAATAAAAATTAAAAAAAAATATTGAAAATTATGAGCCGTTGGATCCAATCCAAGTATTTGACCAAAGAAAGTAGAATTCACGCGCAGCAAAGGAAGTTTTGAGTGATGTATCAATCGAATCAAAGACCAATAATACAAATCGGGGAAGTGCCGGGGTTGATTTCTTCTCCACACATTTAAAAAAAAAATAAAATTAATATTAATAAAAAAATGAGCGGTTGTGTATAAACCGGACCAACCGGCCGGCGCAATGATGAACCGGACCACTTTCACAGTGTAGAATGGACTGAAAGATTGATGGGATCTTGAGAAGATCTTGTCATCTCTCAATATCTACATAAACTTTCACTTCCAAAATACCTTTTTAATTATTATTATTTTAATTAAATTCCCATTTATGGGAAGTACGCATGAATATGATGATTTACAAAATTATTTATTTTTGCACACAACTTTCCAGATAAAGTAATGTCTGCATCCAACACTTATGTAACCTTTAAGTTAGGTAGCTAGGGGTTTTATTGTCTTTTTAAATTTAATATTTGCTTAAATATTTTTTTCTTTACTAAATCAGAATTATATTGGCTTTAATCTATTTATTTTATTGTTGGTAAACTATTTAGATGTTTATGCGTTTTCAGTGACAGTCCAGCTTTGTGCTACAATTCACAAATTTGAAGGTATGCACAATTAGAGTTGGTTAGGGGTTAGTTTCTTTAGTTGATGGTCGATTTTACAAATTCAAACTCTCGGTTTATCTGATTTTTTAAATCGGGTATTATTTCAAACATTTTTAAGACCTAATAAACCGGTTTCTTTAGTTAAACATTATTTATTGTCCTGAGCACACTGCGATTATGACATGTTTTTTTAATTAAAAAAACTTTCATTTAAAGATGAAAGTTGAAATTATTTTCAAGCTAGTGAGTATGACCATTATTAATTATAATTACTATATGCTTTAAAACACATTTCATTTATTCCATTATTAATATTATATATATATATATATATATATATATATATATATATATAATGGAGACTTGTACTTTTCTGATAAATTAGATCCTATATTCAACTGATTATGATAATATTCTATACTTTGGAATCATGTAATTTTCAGTTGAATTCAGAAGTACTACACTCATTATGAATAGTCCATAAATTTGTTCTTTTTCCAAAAAAAAAAAGGAAAAAAGAAAAAATTCTTTTTGCATTATCATTAAATTGATAAAACTACAAACAATTTACTTTAATATTGACAAAAAAATTTACACATGCGACTAGAAGAAATTAAAAATAATCATTAAATTTAGAGTGTCTTTAATTTGGTTAATAGGTATTTTATACACAACAACTAAAGCATAAGCATATTTATTCAGTGATAGATAGACCATTTATATTACACATATATTAATTTTGTTAAAATAATTATTAGCGCTAATCTTAGAACAATATTTGTTATTGTCAGAACAGTTAATTTATTTAATATTCTAGTATATTGATAATAATAATAATTTTTCATCCTTCATTAGTAATGCATAAATATAATTGTAGATAATAATAATAATAATCTGACATTTTTGTAATTTTGCATTTATCGAAAATGCTGTTGCGGTGAAAAAGGGTAAAGGAGAGGGAGGGTGTTGGTCAACTAATGTTAGAGGCAAAAATGTCAATGTACTGTGTTAAAATTTTAATTGCTTTGTCTGTCAATGGTGTTATCCTTACTTATAAATTAAATTAATTTTTAAAATTATATAAATGTAATATAATAATTATAGATTAATAATATAACAAATATTTTAGTTATATAATAGATTAAATATATAAATAAGATTAAATAATATGACTAGTATCAAAATTAATTAAGTGTTATATTATATATAATTATTATTAGAAAAAATTACTATTTTATCACTAATGTTTGACATATTAGATTATTTTATCTTTTTATTTTATAATTTAGATATTTTTATTTATATAATTTGACATATTATATTATTTTATTGTCTTTCACATAAATTATAAAATATAAAGATAAAATAGTTTAATAAGTTTAAATTCAGAAATAAAATAGTAATTTTTCCTTATTATTATATTCTTATTAAAAATTCACATTCTAACATCATTTATTTTTTACATTTTTTTTGTTGACATTATGTTATAATAAAATTACAAAAGAAGGGAAAAAAAGACAGAATTAGGTTGGAAACAAGTTAAGAGTAATTAAAGAAGTGGGCCAAACAGTGGGCCTGGGCTTTATAAATAAATGTAGTACATGCATGGCCCACTTATAAGGTAGATTTTCCAGTTGGGGAAAACCAATTCTTGAACCGCACACGCCGCCTCGTTCCCCTTCCATTATTGGAAGGTTTGGCTTTTTTAGCGTTGCTAAAATACCCCTCAAAATGGATATTACTATTTGAAATTTGCAATTTACAATTTTAATTTTTTTGGCTTATTTCTCCTAAATATATTATTATTATTTCCTTTTTTTACGTTCGGTAATTCTTTTGGTAAGGTTCATATAATCTTAGTCTCCTAAACTCAGTCGACACTCATATACAGCCGATAAAGGGTATTATGCGATTAAACAAATAGGGGCCTCAGTTTCCTATTCTTTACTAATAAATGGGAATCCCTCGAGAGGTCTTTATTCCATAAAGCTCCTTAACTTGTGCAAAGTTTTTTCAATTTATATGATTAGGAAGACATAGCAGAACAATGGCATTAATGTTTGTTCAAAAGCACCAACCATTTCTCACTTATTGTTTATTTAAATTTTATAATTATTTAAATTATTCTTATTACAAACTATTAAAAACATCAATCATATTAAAATTATTTAGTAGTTCATTTCATGATTTGAAAAATTAAGAAAAAAAGGAAATTAAAATTTTGATTTTCATAATTTTTTTTAATGCATCCGATATCTTAGTAAATGACTGCATTTAAAAATTGTTTAACAGTTCTAGACTAATACAAATTATTTCAGATTAAAATGATTAAGCGTTGATCTCAGAATTTGCTCCATGACTATTGAAGGAATCAAACCCTTTTTAATCTCCGATTTAGTAATGAAATTGTTGAACTGTATATAATCATCAAATTATTTTTTCATTACAAATCATATTTTCAAATATAAATATAAATTATTAATATAATATATAGTAGTGATAATAATCACTAATATAGAAATTATTAATTGGTTTTATAAAAGTCAATTAATATCAAAAATCCATGCCAACCACATATTAAATATTATTACAATCTATATATAATATAATAAAAATTATTTATATCTTTTATAAATTAATTAATATCGGATGAAAGTCCATGTGAAGTGTGGATTTAATAATTATTATATGCTTATTATGTCAAAGTAATTAAAATAAAGTATCGTTTATTATATGATTATCATGTAAAAATTATTTAAATAAGTAAAAAAAAAAATCAAACTAAGAGATGGATAAGAGTAAAAGTGTATTAATTATTCTTTTAATTTTAATTAGATTTTAGTTATAGTTTAGATTTTGTATCAGTACAATATTTTGATTAAATCTTTTTTTTAAAAAAAAAATTTATTAACGAATTTAACATTTAAATTTGAAAATCATACAGAGTTGGTGATGTCAACCATGATGATATCTTTCAATCTACGAATCTATCCATCAATCTATCCTACGAGTATGAGTTGGCTTCTGCATTTATATGACTCAGATATTAGACCCACTCACCCACTCATTCGCCTGCAATCCACGCGCCTACAAATAACCATATGTAATTTACTATTAAATTCAGGGCAAAGAAAATCTCTCTTAAATTATTTGATTGATTATTTTTAACTTTTTCTCCTTTCTAATACTACAATTTAAATTTTTTGTCTCGGATGCATAAAATATACCCTCTGGTAGATGTGGTCATGGTCAGGTTGGCCCGCTGGGCCCGTCTGACTCAGTCCATGGAAACATATCGGCTCCGAACCAGAATCGGAACCGGTCAGTCGGCTGTCCGGTTCAGGTTAAACGAAATTTCGAACCGTAACCGCTATGAACCGTGAGCTGTTTCCGAATCGTCTAATCGAACCGCCCGACCCGTCTAATTGAACTGACGGGCCGATTTAGGTTCATTCCCTCCAACCCGTGGCCCGACGGGCCCGTACCGTGGCCACTTCTACCCTCTCGATTCTATAATTAGTGACTCAATTGTAATTTTTTATCAAATTAAATGTCTCACTTCTAAAATTTGACAAAAATAGGTACTCATATATTTTTTTTTAAATATACAATAAATATAAATATTAATATTTAAATGAAGAGTATATTAGTTTTTTATTAAATTTTTAAATTTTAACCTATTAAATATTTATTTTCACATTTTCATTATTATTTGTTTTCACATAACAAAAATGAATATTGTGCATATATGAGTATGAGTTTCTTTTATTCAAAAATTACTTATGCCTCATCAACATGGATTATTGTTGTGTTTTAATTTTTCATATTATATATTAATAATAACTATTTGTGTAAAAAAAGAGTTCATTTGGTGAATTGGGAAATGATTTAGAAGCCAAAGGGAGAAATGAATAGAGCTTCGTGTTTATATATGATTGTTTGTATAACCTTGACGAGCTTGTAGATTTTTGTTGGAAGCTAAAAGGATATTTTTATGGCTAGTTGCTCTACTATGGTTTGAGCCAAGGTTGGAGGAGACTCATTGTGCATGCACATTCCAAGGTAGTAATTACAATGGTTTGGTTCTCGTTGTACGGGTTCATGGGTTCATTCCGCTTGAAGATTTTGGTGACAACTCTAGCTCCGACCGCCATTAAAATAATTGCTTTGGGCCCTAATTTTTATCTCTAAAATCAATTATTCGTATATAATTTTATAAGAAGATCTCAGAATATAAGTCTTAAGTTTCACTTTAGACTTTAAAAAAGCTTGCACTGCCCCGACAGGGAAGTCAATTTTGTTGCTGATAGCTTGACAAAGGAAGCTGTTTTAGAGCCCATGGTGTTCAATTGGATCCATCAGCCATATGCTAAAAGTTAAATATAGGCTTTACACATGTGTTTAATGTTATTTAGCTGATAGATGTGTTTGATAAAATTAGTTATTTAAGTAACGTTTCAATGTTTAAATAAATATTTGCAAAATAATAATTTATGAAATATTAAAAGTTAAAATATATAAATGTTAGTATTTTATAAAATAATATTTAAACAACGAAAAGTTATTTCAAAAATTATTTAAATAATAAAATTTGAAAATGTTTGAATTTTTAATTTTAATAATATATTTTTTTGACAAATTAATATAATATAATTTTCATAATATATTTTTAAATTGTAGATTATGTATGTTTTCAATATTTCTTTGATACTTAAGTTATTTAGATTTCTTTATTTTAAAATACACGGATAAAATTGATAATATTTTTCCTATATCGATACCAGGTTAAATTGATTATCAATATATATCCTTTTAATTACTAGATTTATTAACTAACCATGCTAATATAATTTTTCACTTACATATATTAATTATAATTATTGCCTCCTTAATATTTATTAAAATACAAATAAAAATAACTATTCATTCAATATTTAAATTCCAAACATTTCTAATTGCTTTTACTCAATTTTAGGCCTATTTTAAAGTAGTCTTATAACTTAAGAACTCCATATATTAATTATATTTCAAAGTAAATCCAATTTATAATTAAATTCTAAAAGAAGGGCATTGTTGAAAAGCAAAAACAAGTTTAGGGGCGAAACTTAGATAAGTACAAACGAAAAGACTAAATGGTAAATTTTACCTCAAAACGCGCACAAAGTGCCGTTTTGATCTTCTGCTCGTCTTAACCGTGCTGAAAATAACACGTTGTTTTGAGGGGGAGACAAACGACATACATAATCAGAAGATGCAAACGATCTGCGCTCTACTTCAACCGAAAATTAGTAAATTCAACTCGAAGTTGGGGCCATCTAATGGATCTTCATTTAACTCGAATGGAACTTCAACTTCTAGCCATTATTTAGAACGTTTCTGGTGCTTATCATGATCACCCGATTGATGAGTGCCCTCTGATGGTGGTGGCAAGGTCAAACAGCAATGGTGGATGGATGGTTTATTTCATTTCAGATATCTCTCGTAGTTTCTCTATTTTTGATTTAAATAAATTGATTCCAATAATGTATTTGTTTGTCAGTTTTTAAGACTTCTGTTTTTGGTCTTCGTTCCAATTTGATTATTGTCTGAATTTAACTTTTCTTTACATATAAATTGTAATTTTTTAATCTTTAATAGAGGTCAAAATGTAATTTTTTTTAACATTATTTCATTTTTAACCTGCAACAAAACTAAATTAAAATTTTTTAACTCAAAACTCATTTCTATTTTTAACAAATGAATAGAGCAAACTTATACTAAATCAAAGTTCTCATCGTAAGAAATCTGAATGTGGCTTTATTTGTTATATGTCATTCGACCACCGAATTGATGAAAATAAGTTGAAAAGGAAACTTATCAATCTAATTAATATCATGACAATTCATTTTACTTCCTTCGACCATTATTTTCCACAAATTCAGCCTCTATATTGTTTGCCAGTTCAAGACCAGTCACCTAGTAGTATTGTGGTGGATGTTGAATGGTGGTAGCACAATAAAAATGGCAATGAGTTGTTTTTTTTATTATATATTTTTAATGAATAATTTGTATTTTTATGTTAAAAAATTAAAAAATAAAAGACAATATCTGTGGAAAAAATCAAACTGCCTTCTACATTTAAAATTTGAGTTTTAGGTTGAAAAGTTTCAATTTAGTCTTAACTAGAGGTTAAAGATGAAACAATGTTTGAAAAGTTACAATTTGATCATTGTTGGAGGTTGAAAATTATAATTTATTATCAAAAAGACTATCAGTGAAAGAAAATTGAAGTTCAGACTCTTTCGATAAAAGAAAGTTGAAGTTTAGATCCTTTCTAATTACAAATTAAAGTTCAAAAGTTCAGAAACCGTGGGTAATTTACCCGAATAGTTCTTTTCATTTGAAGTCTCTAATTTCATCCTCAGATTTCTATTTCTAGCTTATGCTTATTATATTTAATTATTTACTTATATATCACAAAGTTTACCCTTATTTAAAATAACAATTTTATCCTAATATGAATTTCAAATTTATAATTTTTCCATTCAGAAAAATTAATGAATGTATTCTTTATATTAATTTTAACTTCAAATTTATCATCACCATTGAATTTATCCATTTAGCCTTTGTAGTAACTTTAATTTACGAACTTAATTATCATCTAAAATATTATTATTTTTACTCATCATAATAACTTATAATATTACAAATAGTCTTAATCAATTTAATTAAATAATTCTCCATTAATTTTATATGTTTATAATAAAAAGGTGAACTTATTGATTAGCCGTTGGCCTAATTCAAATAACACAGAAATGTAATTAAGCCAAACTTATAATATATTACAAATTGTCTTACTCAATTTTAATTAAACAATTCTCCGTTAATTTAATATGTTTATAATCTATTTATTTTCTTTTTATAATACATTTCCTTTCTTTTTACTATACATTTATTTCATTTTTATAATTCATTTACTCTTCATTTAAAACTCAATTTATACTATATGTCAGGTTTTAAAAAATTCAGGATATTACAATTTTCTCATCCATTTCTTACTTGTTTACTCTAAATTGTTTATCTTACCAAGAATTCTCATATTTTATATTTTATTCATATGTTTTTATTATTCACCTTTTATTTTATTTTTTTAGCTTTTAACATTTTATAAACCACTTTTACAATTAATTAACAACTATTAAAATAATTAACGTTAATTAAACATTTAATTTTGTCTAAATCAATTGAAGATGGAAACCAATGTAATTTTACTAAAATAAATTTAATATTAGCATTGTGCATATATTGATTAAAAAGTATAAATAAACTCAAATTTATTAAAAGTTGATTAAAAAAATTCGCATATTTATATTTCATACGTTCAATTTATATAGAAAAAGGAAGAAAAAGTTAGTTAAGGTAAGACAATGAATCGAACTTAATATATATAATTAATGTATTGATATTAAATTTTATTAAAAATATTAAAAATTTTACTTATATTACTATTTTCTTTAAATGAAAATTTCTCCATATAAATGAATTTCAAATTTAGAAATTTTATCTAAATTAATCCAAGAAATTGAATATAATATATAACTTTAGTGATAAATAAAAAAATTAAAATAGACAACTAGATCCATAAACAAACCAAAAAGATTAATTAATAAGTAAACCGTTCTTATCAATCTTACCAAATTGGTTAATTAAGCCTAAATGGAAGTTAAAAAAATAAAATTAAATGAAACTAGTTAGAAGTCTTTATTTTCCCTTACATTAAATGATAACAACCTATGCCTATAAAGTTTGGGTCAAAACCAAATGTTTGTACCTACATACGTTAAAAATAGGCATCTATGCCAAATTAGTTACTCATTCATGAACTTACATTTTCAAAGTAAATTAATAAATTAGAGACTTGTTTGTAATGGCCCATATAATATTTTAGTTTATTTTTTTAATTAAGTGTTTAATTATATTTACACGGTTAATTTTATTGAGTCACAATTTATAAAATTTAAGTTTATATTATAAATTTTATGAAGAATAGTTTAAAACGTTAAATTTAATTGTTAATTTGGAAAAAAAATAAAAATTTGGTAAAAGAAAAAGAAAAATAAAAAAGCGCGTGTGAAGCACGATAAAAAGGGAGAGAGTAGGGAAAGATTAGGAAGGGGTCATAAATACGAGGTACAGCAAAGGAAGGGCATTGGTCGCTAGGAGAACGAAAGAGGCAAATGTGGCCCTCTTCCCGTACTCTTGGATTGGACTTTTCTGGAAAGATTTTCCTTTTCCTAACATTATTCCCATTTCCTTTTCTGATGCCAATAACACACACACATACACTCTCTCTCTATATATATATTTTATTAATATATCAAATTACAAAGATGACCCCTACCTAGTTTTTTGTTTTTAGAAAAACAAAATAAAAGAAAATACCCATTTTACCCTCGTGATGATTATGGTAAAAACCAGGTGGAAATGGAAATGAAACAAAAAAGCAGTAGAGATAAAATAAAAGAAGGGGAAAGGGGATTTGTGACGTGAGGGTGTGAACAACGATAATTAGTAGCTAATAAAGGTAATTGAGTAATTAGGCAAGGTTTGAGTTTTTGTGCTGTCTATTTCCATTAGTGGGTAATGTAGAGAGAGAAAGCAAAGAGGATGCTTTTCGATTTGGTTAACGTGGGAAAGTTGAGTAAAAGAAAGAGACGGTTCTTTCTTTCTTTCTTTCTCAAATCCAATGTTCTTCTTTGAAACCACCCATCAAATTACCCATTTACTCATAATTTCATATAGTAAAGTTGTTTCCTTTTTTCTTCTCTAAAACCCTGAATCAAACACTTATGGAGATACCCATTTCTTTAATTACAAGCATCCACATTTTCTAATTCCTATTTTAAATACTACTTAATTTTAGGGATTTTAGTATGCAATATGAATCATGAACCATTGAAAAAAGCCAGACACTTTTATTTATTTCAAAAGGCAAGTTGTTAGAGAGAGAATTAAGTATTGAACTAAGCTAACTCCTCTATTCTTTGTATTGGGCAATTAGGGATACAAGATCTTGAAACTCTCTCTTTCTCTTACTTCTTACACAGAGTCGTAGGTTTTTTCTTTTATAAAAAAAAAAAAAATTAGTATTTTCAGTTTTTCCTTTGGATTAACTACACAAAAGTCTTAAAAAACCGTCTTTGTGTCTTCTTTATATATTCATTCATCATTATGTATTTTTGTTATTTATTCACTCTTTCTCTAGGAACTGCCATGGCCACCACAACACTTGCTCTCATTATTAATTCTACACTTTGATATCATTTACTCTTGGGATTTTTCCTTCTTTCTTTCTTTATTTCTTATTTGGGTTTTCAAATATTTAAGGCAAAAACAATGTGGGACTTGAATGACTCGCCTGATCAGAGAAGAGATGATGAATCGGAGGGCTGTTCTTCGCACAAAACATCTTTAGACGGTGAAGATGATAATAATAAAGGGAAACGGGTCGGATCTGTTTCTAATTCTACTAGTTCTTCTGCTGTTGTTATTGAAGATGGATCCGATGAAGAAGATCATGCTAGTGCTGCTGAAAGAGCAGCAAGAATCAAGAAACGTACTAGTAAAATATTTGGGTTTTCCGTTCCTCATACTGACGACGACGACTCCATGGAAACTGATCCACCGGTGACCCACCAATTTTTTCCGGTTGAGGATCAAGAAATGGGACCAACTGGCGGCGTTACTACCGGTGGTGGAGTTGGGTTTCCACGCGCTCACTGGGTTGGAGTTAAGTTTTGTCAATCCGAGTCATCACTTGCTTCTCCTAAATCAGTAGAAGTTTCACAACCGTTAAAAAAATCCCGGCGAGGTCCCCGGTCAAGAAGCTCTCAGTATCGCGGAGTCACCTATTACCGGAGAACCGGCCGATGGGAATCTCATATATGGTAAGTATTTTCTATTTCTTCTATATCATTGAAAAGAAAGAATAAAATTTCTTGGCCGATTAAAAAGAATTAATGGTTTGTGTTTTGATGCAGGGATTGTGGGAAGCAAGTGTATCTAGGTAGGAGACTATTTTTGATCTTTTTAGCATTAAAACTACATGTTTATTATTATTTCTGGAAAGAAAAAAGAAAGAAATTAGTTTTTTATGTCATGAATTGTTGAAACATTTCTGATTGTTTTTTCTTGGATATTCCATTATAGGTGGATTTGACACTGCACATGCAGCTGCTCGGTGAGTTCTTGCCCCTCTTCTTTTATTATTGTTTTTTCCATTAATTTTTCTGCTACAAGTTGGATTCAAATTCTGTTCTTCATCATTAATTTGTTTATATTTTGTTATTACAGTGCATATGATAGAGCTGCTATCAAGTTTAGAGGAGTGGAGGCAGATATAAATTTCAACATTGAAGATTATGAAGAAGACTTAAAACAGGTAAGAAAAAAATAGAATGAAAGAGAAAGAATGTATGTATGTAAATGTATATGTGTATTATCTTATCTTCAACAGTGGAGTGATAGAAGTACCTTATCTTCAACAGTAGTTTTGTTTATGCTCTTTTTTGTTTCCCTTTATTTATTTATTTATGATGCTATTCAAAAGAATAAAGCTTTTTTTTTTTTTTTTAAATTTCAGATGAGCAACCTTACTAAAGAGGAGTTTGTGCACGTTCTTCGCCGCCAAAGCACTGGTTTTCCGAGAGGCAGTTCTAAATATAGAGGTGTTACCTTACACAAATGTGGCAGATGGGAAGCTCGAATGGGTCAATTTTTAGGCAAAAAGTAAACAATCTGTTTATTCAATCATTTCATTTTTCTTATTAATTAATTAATGTTGAATTTAATTTTTATGATATTTTTTGTTTTAAACAGGTATGTGTATTTAGGCTTGTTTGATACAGAGATTGAAGCTGCAAGGTATGATTTTTTTTATTTATTGTTATATATTATTATGATCTTGTTGAGAGTGTTAGTTGATTAATTTCTTTATGGTACTTTCTTATATAGAGCTTATGATAAAGCTGCAATTAAGTGTAATGGAAAAGAGGCTGTGACTAATTTTGATCCCAGCATTTATGAAAATGAGCTAAATGCTTCTGGTAATTTAAGAATTTGTATTTGAATTGATCAATTTTTAATTTATTTATGGGGTTGTATTCATTAATTTTATTTGTTGTTTAGAATCATCAGGGAATATTGCAGCAGACCACAATCTTGATTTGAGTTTAGGCAATTCCAATTCTAATGACAGACAAAATGCAGTAATGGATAATCAGCATTCATCAACATCATCAATGCCGTATCAACCCGATTGGCAAACTCGCGGAATTAGGCCCCCCAAGGTACTCTAATTATACATTTAAGACACTTTCAATTAATCAATTAATTTCGCTAATTATAGTTTTTATTGTTGCAAATTTAGCAGCTGAATCTGTATAGAAGCAATGAGAATGATGAGTGCAGAAGAGAAGGGTATCACGAGACCGAAACAATGCAGCTTCTTAGTGAAACCCATATTCATTCTCCAGCTACTGAGGGCCAAAGATTCCAGTTGCATCATGGTTTTTCACCCAGTTATCAAGTGGGTATTTTTTTCTTTTCTAATATAGTATTATCAAGAAATTGAAGAAGTTTGTTTTAATTGTTAGTGCGTTTGGCATTATTTGGTGTAGATTCAGTTTCCAAGCAGCAGCAATGGAGGCCGAATGGGGAGTGGTCTGTTGCTAAATTCAAGCGATCAGCAACAGCAACAGCAGCGACCATGGCAATCGGGCACGGTAGCTGGTAGTTATTCGCAGCATCACCACTTGGTTGCAAATGCTGCAGCATCATCAGGATTCCCACAGCAAATTAGGACTCCACAAAACTGGCTGCACAGTAATGGGTTCCACTCTCTTTTGAGACCTTCTTAAAAACCCATGTCTTAATCAAAAGTAGCCATAATTTCCACTTTCGTTAATCAAATTCCCTTCTTCTCCTCTCCTCTTGCTATGCATATGTAAAGAACAATGACATTTTCCCAACAATCCCAGATTAAAACTCAAGATTATTTATTAGGGGAAAAAAAGAAATTAAAAAGAAAAAAAAAAGTATAAAAGAAGATTTTACTTATAGAGAGAAATGCCAAAGTCTCTGGGAAATGTTGGCTTCTACCATTGTAACTAACCAATGGATAAAAAATCTTCTAACTAGTTTCATTCAAATTAGCCTTGTGACTTTTTTTTTTAATCATATTAATTGCAATTACTATTACTAATCTTCTTGTTTTAAGTGTTAATTTGATGTAGTTTTTGCCTTATATTAAAATAAGAGAGATTGATGTTAAAGTTTAACTGCTATATTAAATTGGGTGATTTATATTTGTAGTTGAGTATTCAAAATTGTTGTGCTTAAAAAAAAGCCATATATAAGAGTGACTTGGATTTCTTGGCGTTTGCTTTTAGCTTTTTGCTAAGTTTAGGAATGATAGGTTGTGGGCTAACTCTTTGGGAGTGATTCCTTAGTTCCCCAATTGAGTAATGCTATATATGAAAAACAAGCGTGACATTGGAATAAAACCCTTTTTTCTTTTATTTTATTTTATATATTTGTATATATAAATGAATTTTATTTTTTTAAAAAAAAAAAAAAGAAAGAGAAGCTTTCTAGTTACACATGTCAAAGTCTATGGTCCATACATACCTTATAAGTGAACAAGTGTTGTAATTTGTAACTCTTCTTCTTGTTTGTCTTCTTACATCTTATTATTATCATTGGTGTTTCATGAATACTATATAAAGATGGCTATTTACACATTATTTAACACACTTATTTTGGGTTAAACAACAACAAATATCACATTCTTCAATAATGGGTTTGATCTTATTCAAAGAGTTAATTTTTTTTTTTTTTCGAAATTCAATCAAAATGTTACAATTTAAATTTAGGATTTTCCTGTTTTAAGCGATGTTAACCAATTAAGTATATATAGAAAATCTCCGATTTCTAATAAGATAAAAATTAACCGAACTACGCTCAGTTAAGACCGACGGGAGAAAATAAAAATAAAAATAAAAATAATAATAATAATAATAATAATAATAATGGAAGAGGGAAGAAAGGAAAAAAATGTAGGTGAGGGATAGAAATAGAAAAAGAGGAGTAATCTTGGAAATATCAGCGGATGGTGATGAATAGTCACAATCTGTAGTGTCCTTTGAATCAGTTCTTATGGCCAAAAGCAGTCAGACATGGCTATTATTATGAGAACGACTTGTCATATTAACCTAAAGCAAAGGACTTATTATTATATTCACTTTGGGTTTAGCCCTGTCAGTTTTTTACGAGGAAAATCACTCTATATGTATAACCCTTTTTTGGCTTCTTTATGGCTTTTTAACTTTTACCTCTTTCAGAATACTCTATTTTTTTATTTATTACTCCTACTTGTACTAATTTTTATTACATTTTGTTTAGTTTTATAAACCTGCGATATTTGTACGAGGAAATATCCCATCCCCATCAAACTCTATTTACCTTAATTAATCTTTTCTTATTAGTCCGATGTTTTTGTTCCTTAATTATTATTATTGTTCGTTAATCACCCGGACAAGTTGAGTGCTTCATAATTATAATATAATCTACCCAGTGAAATTTTCGTCATTCAAGTCGTCATTTCTTTATTATTTTAATCTGTAATTAGTGTACTGATTAATTAATTATATTTATAGTTAGTTGACACGTATACTATGTCGTTACCACGTGAATTCCGTTGTTTTATTTATTTATTTATTTGCAACTAAACACGGGAGTCAAAATCCTTGGTTTTCTATATAATATATAATATAATTCCATTCTCATACGAGGATAATATATTTAATTAGTATTATTATATTTCCACGACAATTGTGCAATTTTTTAATATTAAAATTATAATAATATTACATAATAATTTATTTAAAATAGAAAAATAAAATGTAAAGAGATAAATTACCCTAAGGGGAAAGAAGTCCAGAAATGAGGGGAACAAATTAAAGTGAGACTGTCCTGTAGCAGTTTAAAGAGCCTCTTCTTAGATCCTTTCCTTTGCATCGGATCTACGAAACACTCTGCTATTTTTTATTTATTTATTTATTATCCTCTCTCTCTCTCATAATATATATTTAATCATTATATTATTTATTTTCATAATTACACTCATAAATGCAGACAAAAATCTGAGTTAAAAAAAGCAGTTAAAAAGAAAATTTACTGCTTGAGTGGCTGGATTTTTTGGTAATTTCATGCACAGGTGCAGTGTAGCAGGTAATAATATAATTACGAAATTAAATAGTTGATTAATTAAAAAAAGGGTTAATTAAAGGAGCTGGAATTTCCCAAAATAGAAAATGTTAGGTGTGTTTTTTTAATTGCGAGTGGGCTTTGCTATTAACTTAATTAAATTTTATCTTTTCTGTGATTTAATTTAAAGCTGTGGTTTTGATTCTGATACTGAAAGGGCTCTAGTGAGTGTGACTGCGACCGGGACTTGACTGTGCCCCTTGGGTGTCTACTGGAACCTCTTTTTTTTTTTAAGTTTATTTTAATATTTGCATTAAGTATTATTATAATTAATTCAAAAATATTATAAATAACTTGTAAAATTAATTTGACTAGCTTAGCCAATTCAATTTCATTATTTTACTTCATTTTTTTATATTATTTAATATTTTTATTTTATTAATTCTTTTTTTAAAAATAAAGGAAAAAATTTCAAAAATAAAATATTATTTTTTTAAAGAAGAGACGAATTATTTATTATATTGTGATAAATTTTATGTCATCAGAAAATAAATTTAAATAAAAATAGTGACAGAAGAGTAGAAGTGTTAGTTCGCTTTCATAATGGGGATTATAATTGAACGGAACGTAACGGGGAGAGAGAGAGAGATACATTATATACACCGACCAGGCTTTTTTCATGCACTTTCCTTTTATGGAATTTTTTTGGATATATTTTTCACATTTTAATTTTATTTTATTTTTTCTCTATGACTGGCTTTTGCACGGCTCCAATTAATTAAAGCTAAAGGTGTTTTGCGTCTCCTCAATCTTTCACTGCCTTTCCACTTATCGTGTATTCCACTCTCCTTTTTTTTTTTAAAAAAAAAAACTTGAATTTTGAGAGCGATAATTATGTCACTTAATTTTAAACGTTAAATCGTATAAATTTTGAGATTGATTCAATTATCAGTTTTTAATATTAAAAATACACTATTATTTAAGTGCGTTAAATTGAAAAACTATTCATATGGACTTAACGTACAACTTATTACTTATTTTTTCAATACTAATTCGATATTAGACGCTTTTTCTTCGAGATCGACTTATAACTTAACTTCAAGATTTGGACTTACTTATTAGATAACAAAACTCAACAATATCAATCTATGTGTAAAAAATCGTTCACGCAGATTTCTCGATTCAAAAACTCTTAATCCATATCAATATAGATGTACGAATTATAGTGCGGTCTTTAATAATGGTCATATGGTTCTTTGTTATATTATTAGTTTAATCTTCTTTTCATTATTAACAATATTGTGTTCAAGTTCTACTACAAGAAATATGTTTGAATTTTAACTCAAATTTGTTGGATTTATTGGACGGTCCTTCAAAATTTGATTTGAATTTGATTTAAAACTCAATATTATCTTAAGCTTTATCTTTTTATTTTATTTTATTTTATTTACTTATTTATTTTCATATTATCCATCCATATTTATTATATTTATATTTAAGAAAATATTTTAATTCTCCGTTAAACCAAACTTAGTCTCTCAATCTGCTTTGGTTTGAGTGTAGTGTTTTTGTAAAAATTATATTTTGTTATTGGCTTGGATTCATTTTAGGTTTTTTTTATTAATTTTGTTTATAAAATAAAATTAGGGCGACAATTTATATAATTTTCAAAATAAAAAGTATCACTTTGATCCATTTTCTATAAATATTTTCGCTTCAAGCCTGTATCTACACGTCTAAAAAAGATGACCAAACTATAAGTTTCCTCATCTTTTTTAAAGTATAATTTTTCACACAAAATACTCTAAATTTAAATTTCGATTGCTCATACTGAGAGTTTCAAACTGAGAGTTTCAAATTAATATATTTATTTGGTTAATTCTTTATTGAAAATAGATTTGGAGTATAGAGTGGAAAATTACTTTTTATTTGAAGATAAGAAAAAATATTTTTTTAGCTTTTATGTTTAAAGATAATGTCTTTGTTTGAAAAATTAAAAGACTAATATATTTTTAAACGTGTATATTAGTATAAACAGAAAGTATATTTACTATATAAAAAAACATTGACTAAAAATAATCTCCCTACAAAAATATAAAAGTACTAATATTTTTATTTTTAGGGGTGAACAATTGGTAACCGTTACCGAACGGTCGATAATCAGTTAACCGATCAGTATTTTATCATCACCATTACCGATACCGAATGATGTCAGTAACCAAAATTTCTTAGCGTCATTACCGATTATCGATTGGTAATTACCAATCATCGAACTGGTGAAAACATATATATTTATTCCACATTCAACTTCAAAATGACGTAATTTTGAGGAGTCAAAATTCAGTTATTTTTTCCATAATTCGGTAAATTTTTTACCAAAAATTTTAAAGACGACTAACGATACCGCTACCGAATACCGACGGTTACCGATCGGTAAATCACCGTTACTGATTTTCGGTTACTGAATTGATTCGGTTCGGTAATTACCGATCGGTAATTTGGTAATAACCGATATTTGCTCTCTCCTAGATATTTTAAGTATAGAATATATATAAAATTACAAAAGAAGGGAGATGTTGATTGGTTGGTTGGACTAGATTTTATAAAATGCAAAGGAAGAGTTGGAGAAGGTGGACCATATCCAACTATGAGTAGCCCTACCTCTCTCCAAATGTAACGTGGGTGGGTTTGTGGTCCCTTTCCTAAATTCTATAGTCCCCCCAAAAGTGGAAAATAAATTACATTATTTTTTGTTTTCATATATATATATATATATATATATATATATATATATATATATATATATATATATCCTTCTTTTTACAAATAACATATTTTATTGTATATTACTACTCCCCCACAGCTGAAGCAAAATATCATAATTAACTGTCATCTTCAAATATCTTATAACTCGTTTTAGTTGTTGCCAATGACTTTCTAATGGATTATGCATGCGTTGCAACAATCTATTAATAATGAAGTTAGCTAAATAATATAAGCTCCTTATAAGCTGACGAAGGAGAGTTGTTTGACTGCACAGAGAAATGCCATCATCAACCTATGAAGATGACTGTGCAGCTGGAGTTGGAAGCCATTTAGAATCTTAAAAATTTGCCTTTCGTAACAAATTAAGAATGTATTTAGATGGTGTTAGAAGCAAATAATCACTCTTTCATGTAGCTTCAACCCAAAGACGTAGCTAAGCTAGCCAATGTCCTTTATGAGAAAAGACTTGTCAAGATCAACAATCACTTGATTCGCATGAGATATAGAATTTTCAGTCAAAATAATGTCATCACCAACACATGACTCGAGGGTGTGCAAGGAGCTGAATCACTAAATTAAAAATATAGGTGTTTTGTTCGGCTAAATATAAAATTTCAATCCGAATTTTCATAAGACAAAATCAAATGAAACAATCAATTCTTAACTGAAAAGGAGCAATAACTTATATCCCTATGCACTCCTCTTCTAAGTCGGACTTCTCCTTTTTTATCACTCTTCGCAAGATGTACAAGGAGGGGGAAGACCCTCCAACTGTGCCCGATGGAGTGCTAGGAGTAGATCTTTCAACATCATTTTCTCATGAGCATCACAGTCTTAGATTTATGCTTGGTTGTCTGAAGCACTCGGATTGCTTTACAAACAAATCTCACTGAATGCTCGGGCAACATCTTCATGGAGTATGCCAATATACTTGTCGACACTCGACTGTAGCTCCAAAATTTTCATCTCTTCCACCTCAACCCAATGGCTTTTAGTTGGCAACAGCTTCCTTTGCCTTTTTCGCCTTTTTTAGCACCTGAAGAAGTTCTTCTTGGGCCTTTTCTTTCTCGACGATTAAAGAATTACATTCCTGTAATTTCTCCGAAGTCTTATTCTTCTCCCATAGTGCAACATTTTCTGCCTAAAATGAGAGGTTTTCAGCAACAACCCTAACAGCATCTTGCTTGAGGGAGCTTAACACTCTAACTCCATAGTCATGAGTGCAGATATCTATGGATGAATCATAATAAAAGAAAGTTAGATTGTTTGAAAGTAGGACAAAAATAAAAGAAAGAGAGGAGAAGAGAAACAGAAGAGAATATAATTTGCCTCCAGAGCTTATTGTTGGACCAGTTCGGACATAAAAGCTCCTCTCCGGATGGCAGCCTCATGAGATTTCTTATACCCAGACAGCACGAGAGGTCAATCTACATCTCGACTAAGCTCTTCATCTTGCACAAAAGTCTTTTCGGACCCAAAATTCTTTACAATCTTGGCGGTTGTCTCTGGTATAATGGCATCTGCCTGCCACTTCTTTCTAATTTTGCTTGCAGGGTCCCTCTCAATTGCAGTTATGATCGGACGGACAGTTAAACCATGGCAGTCGTTATTGTGGAGATGCCTATCAGAATCGAACAGGTCAACCCCTCGGTTGAAAGAGGCAAAGCATTAGGATTCCTGGCTAATGATGCTTCAGTAACCATGACTCCTTGGGGGTCTCTTAATAATAATGACGAAGCAGTAGTTAGAGCTAAGGCTCGAGAGGTAGAAGCAACAGTTTTTTCTTTCTGAGCCTACTCAACAAGCTTCCTATTCAAAGCCCTCTTTTTGATTAAGTAGCTAGTACAGATCGTGTAGAAAATCCATTTGCCATGTATTCACGACCTACAAAGGAAGGAAAATTTATGCAAACTGTTAAAGTTAATGCTCATTTATGATGATCTAGAATTCTCCATAATATTGGAGAGTGTCTAGATTAGTCTAACTAGTTCAAGAATAAGCCCAAGTGTTAGGGAATCTCTTGAAATAATCTACTTAATTCAAGAATTAGGCCTAAATACTTAGTTAAAGAATATTCAAGATTATGTAAAATATTATAGAGAATTTTAGAGAGGATTAAGCTAGCACCTCTCTAGATCCTTCCATGGAGCCTATAAATAGGCATCCACCCATTGTAACAAGGTGAATCTACCAAGCAACTAAAAAAAGGCCTTCTCCTTCAATCAAGTGTTCATCTTCCTCCCAAATCTTCAACTATTCCTTTCAACTACCAAAATCATCACTAAATACTTCATAAACAAAATCATCCTAAACCTTCCTTCCATAAACTAACCTTCCATAAACTAACATATCTAAAGAATATCAAAATTCAAATGCTGGACATAAACAAGACCTAACGCAAGACCATTTTGCGAAACCAAATGTTACGCATCTGCATATGCGAAACCGGCCAACTTCCACCATTTGCATATGCGAAACCGTCGTTAATTGTCCACTGCAGCATCAAAACATATAAAACATGCAAAGTCAACATTTCAAAACTAAACACGTTAAATTTCAATTTGGTCCTTGAAATTTTAAAAAATTACAAATCTGCCTCCTATATTTTAATTAACTTCAGAATTGATTTATTTTGTTTATGTCATGAAAAATTAACCCTAAACAAGTGTCAATTTATCCGGCAACCCAAAAGTTTAAGAAAATTACAAAAACAGTCCCTAAGGATGTAATTTTGCACAAATAGTCCATGCATTATATTATGTGTTCAAATCAATCCCTTGTCATACATTTCCTCTCAAAACAGACCAACAACATACCAAATTTGCAAACAATTCCACCAAGCATGTGAAAATTACAAGGACAGTCTCTACCTATAAAAATGACGTGCAAATAGTCCATACAATCACGACAATTATGCAAACGGTCCTTAACGTACATAAATGCCCAAAAACTGTCCAACATTCAGCAACAAACAAACCAACACTCAACATAATCATGTCAACCATACAAACATAAAAAATGTTCAGTTTTTAATATAAAGATCTAACTCAATTTGTACCTTTTATAGACTAATAACACAGGAGCCAGCCAGTGCAATAACACCAAGATTAAAATGGATTTTGCGTGCAAACGAGATTTAAACAAACAACATAAATAATCACTCGAAAGAAAAAATGTGCATGTACAGGCAGAAATCAGGAGCATGCAGGGAAAACCAAGGCAGATTTAGGGCGAAACTTTCTGAATCCAGTAGCCTAAAGGCAACTAGTTTCCCTAATGCAGAACAGACTAAATGGTGATTTAAACAACAACTTTAGTTTGACTAAAACAGAAATGGAGGCAAAGGAGTTTAAACATAGTCAGAAACAAAAAAAAAAAAAAAACAATTAAGCAGAAACAGTAAAACATGGCAACTATATGCAAATAGACAATGGACTAGGGTAGAAAGGATGTGGGAATTTGACTGACGGAACAATCATCTCAATGACCAAAATAATAAGGCTGGACAAAGACATTAATGCCAATTTTAACATGTAAATTATGAACCAATCTCCATATTATACCTTTGTTTCAAATTGCAAAGGAAGGACCAATCAAACAATAGCATCATATTATAAACATAAGCTGGAGCAATCAAATGATGACTAAGTCTTAAGCTAAGGCAACACACACATAATTTTAGAAGGAAGAAGCTCCAAAAAGTAGCATTCACTAACTTACTGTTGATCAATCTAACAGCGACACTGTGACATGAAAAATGGTACCAACAACGAATAGCAATCATCATAACCATCAGAATGTCAATAATCTTTGAACCTGTTTAGTTTGCTCAGCATGAGATAATAAAAGTGGCATAGGAGGAATACAATATGGAGACAATGGATAGGTTATGGAGACTGAATTTAAACATCAAATGCAATTTCAATGTGAAACATTTTGAAACAAAAATGAACCTCAAAAACAGAAATAATCTGGACTAAACAGAAGCATTCTATTCACTAATGACAGAAGGGGATTAAGGCAGATTCTTGTCATTCTAATTCACAGCAAGTAATAGGTGATAGCAACAATGTGCATGCAAAAACTTCTTCGAATCTGCTTAAACATGCAGTAAGCTTTAAGTTACAACAATAACATCAAAATTTAAGTTTGCCTACCCTTCATTATGCTCACATTTTAGCAATAAAAACACAGTTCCAAGCAATATCATCATGAATGATAATAAAAAGAATTGGAAATGGAAGATAGTTCCAGGCAGAAGCAACAGGATGCAAAAAACACTCCATCAAGAAACATTCTTATGAGTAGGATCAATAAGCAAACCTAACAACATTTTATAACATTCCAAATGAAAAATCTCGAACACTCTAGAAGTAAAGAAAATATAATAAGAAACAACATCAAACAATCTCAGTCAATCAACAAGCCTAAAAGAGCGAGATCGACTAAATAAACTTATAGAAACTTTTAATATACTAAACTTGCTGGATAAAATGACTCATCCGGCTATTATTTTAATTTTCTTCCTTTAAAAGTTGTAAATGACTTATTTGGTTAATATATTCATATTTTTTATTTTTTTCACCAGTCAATTTTTGTTGTTGCTTAAAGAACCATATAAGATAGTTTTTAAGGAAAAGAGTAGTGGTGGCCACGAGTTAGGCTAGACCGTACGGTTCATGATTCCTAGATGAATATTAATTAAAATTGTAATTTCTCTAATATCTCTAATTTCTAAACTTATATGCTAATAAAGTTCTAAATTTTCTTAAAAAGTGCTAGTTAACTATATTATTGATTGGTGAAAAGTGCTATTTAACTAAATTATTGATTGGTTAGTATTTATTGATTAGTTAGTATTTTGTGTGTATTATTATTAGGAATATATGGAGTTATCCACAACTTTAAATACTACCTCAAGTCTCAAATAATTGTAATTTTTTGCATTTTGCTTTGTTCCAAATAATTGAGACTTAAGCTATTTTAGTTGAATTAGGACAATTATACTTTTTTTTTTAATGCTTTAGGTGAGAAAAAAAATCAATTGTTTATTAGGTTTATCAGATTAGTGCAGAATGTGGCAAAGGTGATAAAAAAAATCGTATGTTACTATAAAGGATATGTGGGTCAAAGTTGTAGATAGTTTGAATGTAAAACATAAAGACATGAAACCCCAACTTATATTAAGCTCAACATTATGAGTTAGATACGTAGTGTTAAAAAATTGTGCAAAATAAATAACAAATGCGCATAACAACTACATCAATTATGAAGAAAAAAGGTGTGCAAATGTTCATATGCAACTATAATGGTGCATATACAGGGTGCTATTATATGTTTTGCACCCACATTGAAAAAATTGGTCACAAATCTCTTCACAAAATACAACCAGTTCTTCAAATACGCGCAATTTTTAAATGATGAATGAAAATTTCATTATCCCTCAAACCAAAACCTTCAACCAAAACTTGAATAAATTTAACATCCAACTATACAAAATCAACAAGAGCACTCTGCTCAATTTTGTGTACTTGATTGTTAAATTCATTCAATTTTTATTCAAGGTTTAAGCGATAGAGGATAATGAAATTTCATTTCCCACTTTTCAAAAAGTGGGCGCATTTTGAGATAATGGTGCAAAACCAGTAACAATTTCACACAATCAATAGGTCAATTATGATGAAAATGGTGCATAATCATTGATATTCAACTAAAATGGTGTATATACTGTTGTATGTTCATCCGGTTTAGTTTTAGGTGGATTTGGATTTTTACCAAAAGCGGTGACAAAACATTTTTAGTTTTGGGATTTGCCGAAACTAGTCGGTCTTAAAACAATTTTAGAGTCGCCACCCGATTTCGGGAAAAACCAATTTTTGTTTTTAGAAAAATGACTCCGTTTATTTTTGAAAAAGGCACTGGTTAAAAATCAGAGATTGGGTAAGAGGGTTGGGTACGTTAGCCGAAATTACATTTCGACTAACGCCCGGTATAAAA
>CANUEY010206432.1:0-16455 GCA_948099555.1 Croton setiger
CTTATAACATATAATTATTTAATCACTTGATGGCTAATTTATTTATCTCTCATTACCCGGATGCCCCGATTGAGACTCGAACCGTTTTCCGGTTCCAAGCCAACTGCTAAATGATGCATGATTCTACTAACCCGGTAGCCGGGATGTCACACAGAGCATCGAGCAGGTTTTTGGACTGAGGAAGAAGACAATTTCAAAACGGCAGCATAGGCTGTGTTTTGATGAAAATTTCCTCCCGGGTACCTGAACATAGAGCATCAAGTGTAAGAGGGGGACGGGGTAAACAACCCGAGACTCGACCTAGCTTACAGTTGTGAGGTAAGTGTAAACTTGTTTTGTTTGTGAATTGAGATATTTTATGAAATGATGATTTATATTGAAATTGAACTGTTTAGATCGATACTGAAGCTCGGTCATTTGATTTATGTGATAATGATTATTTATGATGTTTAAAATGTTTGGATCGGTACTGAAGCCCAATCAATTGAGTTTTTTTCTTTGAATATATGATAACTAAACTATTTAGACCGGTACTGAAGCCCGGTCATTTGGATTCATTAGAAGTTAAATATGTGATTTGGTCATTGAGTCAGTACTGAAATCCGATCAATTGAATTATTGAGATTTTTTATTTGATATAAATACTTGTTTGGACTAGTATTGAAGCCCGGTCATTGGATTATATGGAATAATATGATAAATGTATATATGTCATGCAAGTGCATTCTTACAGGACCTAATTAAAGCCGTTGTGACCATCTTGACTAGTATTTGCAAATTTCACGAAAGAAACTTATGGGTCTCTATATTAATTGACGGATGAACCTTCAAGTCAACTTATGGTTACAGATGGACTTTCGGGTCAATATATGGTTACAAATGGACCCCTAGGAAAATATATGAATATTATGAATCATTCAAGTCTAGTGTTATTGGTGACCTATGAATCATTGAGGTCTAATGTTACTGGCCAGTTAGTGTTATATGTTATGTGAAATTCCCAAGACAGTACTTAGCTTGATGGATCACAATGAAACTAAATGGAATTATATGACATTTACATTTGCATATTATTATGTTTTGACTGTTATTGTGAGGATATTATTTATGGGGTTTTAACTGTTATATGAAATTAATTCATTTGAGACTGATGAATATCCGGTCATATACACAGAATTTGTTACTGGCCAGCCAATTGTATTTGTTATATGGAATTGTATGGTATCATTGGTTATACTAGCTATGGCTTACAGAATAAACTGAATAATATGACATAGACATTGGTATGTTGTTGTATTTATCTATTGTTATGGATTTATTGGAAATTATTGGTTAAGTCGGTTACAGCTTGCAAGGTAAACAGAATTTTATGAAATAAGCTTGCCATCGACAAATTTGGTGTATGACTTTGAATTGTGATTTATTATCATGTTTTATATTGTTTTAGTTTATACTTGTTGAGTATAGAACTCATCAACTTGCAATTCAATGATTTCAGGTTTGTTTGGCAACTGACAGCGTTAGTTCCACCTTTTTTCTGCTCGGGTCGGTCAGCTGAAGCCTAGGATCTCTCTCTCTCGCTTTTCCTTATTCGTTTAATCCTATCATATAGATTTATGTCATATGGTTTGTAAATTATTAATAAGGCATGTAATAATTGATTTAAAGGTTATAGTAAATAATTTATGACATGTCATATGCATGGTAGTTGTTATTGTTTGCATATAGGTGTGTAATTTATAAAATTATAATTGTGACTTGTTATATCTAGTATAGGGGTTGTAGCCAAGAGGATATATATTATGTCATGTGTATGATAAAAAATGTTCAGTTTTAGGCCGACCAGTTCAGTTCATCACATTCTGTATGCTGGTTCTGTAATTAACCTTTTCTTAACTCATGTATAACCCGAATGACCGAATATTTACTTTATCTTTTAAGAAGCAAAATGCAATCCCTTTAATCTAACATATACTACCTAACGGTTTCCTTAAAATCCATATGACTATTTGATTTCATCATTTACTTCATCAACATTCGGTTCATTATTAGGTATTTAGTTATAGCAAGATAATAGTATGGCATGCTAAATAAGGCTTACAAACCATGCTGAATGGGTCTAATAAACTACCAACTTAATACAAAAAAATAACCGCATAATACCCTAGTTTATGCCATAATCAACAGATCTAATTACAAAATAATCACCCTTCTTGAGACGTTGAGGGAGAACTCCGCAGCCGTGAAGAGAGAGGCACTAACTTCTACCATCAACACCTATGAGTTAAAACATTAACTCACTGAGCATTAAAATGCTTAGTGGATGGCATAACCCAAGTAAAAATAATTCAAAAACACATTCACACATAATGATATCACTTACCTTACTTACCCAAGTCATGCTGTTACGGAGCACACCTCCAATGTATGAACCAGACATTGCATATGTAAATAAACATTATTTAATAATCATCAAAATGTGTCTTACTCATACTGCATGCATAATTAGTTATATCTTTATGTTCAATTAATTTGTTAGCTCCATAGGTAGAGTCCCATAAATAAGGGAACTGTATGTGGTTCGAAAACCATACTGTATGAACTATATGTGGGGATCCCAATCATATCTTACGGTCGAAGCCGAAAAGTGAACTGTATGTGACAGTACTGCTAAAAACCTATGTCGCAACATAGCCTTATAGGTAGGCCTCTACTATCATATAGAGCTTAATACTTTATGTGATATGCAACTCAACATATAGCTTTATTATATTCATTTTCTTTATGATAATTGACTATATTTTTATATAAATGCTTCATACAAGATATCCAAATACTTATATCACATATTTCATCATACCATTTGCATAAATAACATTCAAGAAAAGACATGTATACAATCATTTTACCATATCATGCTCCCAAATATGTGTACCAATCCTCATTTACGTCTGCACCACATTCAAACATATATATACTATTACTTTGCATCACATAACATCAAATTTCAGCTCGCACACTTGTCACTAATTTGGGCGTAACTTAATATTTATAATTCAGATTAAGGCGATTCTTGATTCTAATTAACACTAACACATAAGGTTATATCATGAATTATTTTCATAATTTTTCAAAATACGAATCAACACCAGTTTTTATTTTTATTCAGACCTACTGTCTGCTAAGTTACAGTCCGCATAGCATTTACTATTTTTGTCATAACTTCCCAACAATAAGTCTAATTTACATGATTCAAAAATTATTACAAAGCTAACTCAGAGACCTACAAAAATGTATTTTATAAATTTTCCTAATTTTACCGTTTTCATAGAGAAAATATAGGCTAAAGACAGGTTACCCGTCCGAAAAATTCATCCATCATAATAGCCTCCATCTTTCAACTAGACAACATGACTTAATTCACTTATGATTCAATTCATCACACATCATCAATAGATCATCATTTAATCAGCAATATAAACAAATTGAAAGAAGAGAAAAGTTATGGCATCAAACCTTGAAGAGTAGAGCTTCCTCAAGCTCTTAAACAATATTCTCCTTCCCTTTGGAGGAGGAGGGTTTGCTAGCTTCCCCTAGCAAATTCCAACAACACCAAACAAATTAAAAGAAATCCAAATGTTATTTTAAATGCTTTATGGTGAACCCATTTACTCATTCACTCAACTAACCAATGCATTCATTTTTAGCCATATGTGAACCCACAATTAACTTTAAAATCCTTATAAATCAAAACCCTAATTCTACCAAACCTTATATATTACATACCTTTGATTTCTTGCTTTCTCTCTTGATTTTATTGTATCTAAGACTCTTATGATGTTTATATTAATGGTAGGAAGTGTTTTTAGGTGAGATGATTGAGTAATTTGAAGAGGATGTGAAATTTATGGTGGGTGGTAAGGGAAAAACGTGAGAGAGAATGGCAGAAGAAGAAGAAGAATGATTTTTTTGTTCCTTTGGGATGATATTCGACCACTTTTAAGAAAAAATGGGAAAATTTTACCCTTTTGACCCTTGAACTATAATCTTCCATCTAGTGAACTCAAGAATTACCTTTTGGTCCATGTAATTATTATTATTTTTTATTAACTTTATAACATATAATTATTTAATCACTTGGTGGCTAATTTCTTTATCTCTCATTACCCGGATGCTCCGATTGAGACTCGAATTGATTTCCTGATCCAAGCCAACTACTGAATGATGCATGATTCTACTAACCCGGTGTACCAAGATGTCACACATATAGTATATAGGTTGTTATAGACAAAGTTTTGTTTACTTGAATTTTTAACTTCTATAGTTGTTTTTAACTAAAGAAAAACTTAGCAGATCATTAGAAACTTTAAACAACTCATTATGTTTAATTAAACTTCAAAATGAGGGCATTTGCAGAATATATTAACACCCAACTACACAAAATTAAGTAAAGTGTAAGAATAATAACTCCTTGTAAATCACAAAATAATCACCTGTTAAACCTGATTCTAGATATTTTGGGTGGAAAACATGAAGAAATGCAGTTATCTTATAAAACTAACTATTATGAGTTACGTGCAAATCAAATAAGAAACACCCACAATCACTTCATCAATTATGATGAAAAGGATGCATAATTATTATCACCAAAACGGTGTATATGCATGGTGCTATTGTACATTTGCACCCATATTGAAAAAATTGGTCATAATTAGCTCTCAAAATACACCATGTTTTGAAGAGGTTAAAAGAAAGTTTCATTCTCCCTCCAATCATAACCACTCAATTCTCAAAATATTAAAACGCTTCATAAGGTCTGTTAGTTCTGGCAGAAAAAATATCGGATGTGTCAGTAACATGCAGAGGGTAATAGAGGAGAGAAGTTAGCACGTGTTTAGCATAAGATAGAAGGGTAGTGATTCTAGATTGTTTAGGTGTGAAACATGAAAAAATGTGGTCATCAAGCTAACTGTTATGAGTTACGTGTGAAATGTTAGAAAATGGTGTAAAACAAATAAGAAATGCACATAACTACTACGTAAATTATGATGAAAATATACAACCAGAATGGTGCATATACTGGGTGCTATTAAATGTTATACACCCACATTGAAAAAATTGGCTGCAATCAGGTTTAAAAATACACTTATCTCTCAAAATACACCCAGTTCACAATCAATTATTATGTGTCATCATGTACAGATAATGTGTGCAGAAAATCTACACCACGCAGCTTTCTCTCTTCGACGCATAATAATGACTGACAGCTATGTGCAAACCTTTTGCCTTAAAATTTTTCTTCTCTCGACCTTTTAAAGGCATTATAGGAACAAAAATTAAGGGGAAATTTTGGGTGCTACAACATTTTTCCTTTTTTTTAATCAGATTTAGTAAAAAACAATAAGACAAAAGTGACAAAGCACAACAAAAGTGCTATTTGCTAAATATGAAAGTGAATGTGTTATTTTTTAAATTGAAATTGATTAAAGTGTGCTAATAGACATAATTTTTCTAAAAATTTTCCGATTTTATGGTCATTTTACGAGATTCAAATTTTTTTTATTATACCATCAAATTGGAGATGAACCAAGTGAATCCAATTCTATATTTTAAGTATATTCAATCAGTATAATTTTTTCTATCTCAACTAGTGATATTTTAATTTTTTTCGACGCTTCGATGATTGAAAAATAGAAAATTAATCAAAAATAAAAATCTATAATAAAAATAAGGGTAAACAAATAAAAAATAATAGCAAAATTGAAAACAAATGCAACCAAAAAATATAACATTACGCGGGGTGTAATGCACCAAACTAATGAGAAGTTAGAAAAAATCAAATAGAAGGTATTCTTAACCATATGCTGAGTTGAAAACGGATAAGATTATCCTAAATATTAAAAATTCTAAAAGCTGATTGATTTGGTGTATGAGATCACTCGATACATCGGGCTGTGAAAATTTTCACTGAGCCCAGTGACCCAACAGCTAAGATTTTATCCATTGCAAGAGTTTTGATGATGATGTAACAGTGAGTATACAAAATACTGTGGAAGATATAGGATGATATCATCACAAGTTGGAACTTGGAAATTGAATAGTGATGGTTTCTTAATTCAAGCGCTGACAGGCTTACTCGAGGTACATTAGGGAAGTGGGAGTGTGGTTTCTTAGAAAATATTGGTGTTTGTTGGGTCTATGATGCTTATATTTTTGGCCTTCGATTGGCATGTGAATGTAGTGTCGGAAAGTTAATAATTTACAAGTGGCTAGGCCGATGAATACGAATGCGCCTACACTTGTAGCTGAAGTTGGTACTAAACATTAAGGAGTCATTGGGCAGAGAGTGATCAGTTGTGATAAGGGAACAAAATGTTTGTGCTAATTGGGTCGTCCATCATCAAATTACTATGGAGCTTGGTTGTCATATTTTCTAGCAACCTCCAACTGAATTGCTGCATCTACTCTATTCAGATTCTTGTTGGAATATCTTTCCTAAGTACTATGTATAACAAATTTTTTGCATGAATAAATTATCTTTTCTCTGAAAAATAATAATAAATAAAATTGTAATGTATCTTATAATTATTTTTAAAAGTTAACCTATTCTTTCATAATTAACTTTGTACAAATATCTAATGTACATACTTTTACAAAAATCAATAAGATTCTTGCACTAAAGTATTAGAAAAATCCTACAAAATAGCACACTTTATAAGTTTTATTTAATAAAATAGTACATTTATTTTGTGCTTTTACAATTGTACTGTTACTGGTTTATTTTATTTGTATTTTTATTAAATTGAAATGAAAAATAAACAAATAATTCATATTTTCAAATTCTAAGTCGCAGTCTCGCAGAACCCATTCATCTTCTGCAACCGCTCTTCACCGTCGATCTCCTTCTCCGAACGAAATGCTCATGGACAACGTCACGACGGTTTGCTGCTCTGGTCATGAAGCTTGAACGAGGATCTTCATCAAACTCTTTTCGACGGCGGTAATTGTGATGAAGATGAACTGTTTTTCATCTTCTGCAACTGTTGACGAAGGAAATGAGCTGCTCCGGCAATGAAGCTTGAACGAGGACCTTCATGTCCTCGAGGCGATGGCGAAAATCATGATGAAGATGAACTGATCTTCATTTTTGTTTATCGTAGGTGCTTACTTTTAGCCCGATCCATGATCGAAAGTTGATGTTTGATTTACTGGTTTTTCAAAATTCTTTTGTTTACAGTTGTGTTTCTAGTGCTCCTTGCTGACCGGAGATCGACAAATTGTTCTCTGTTCTCCTTGTTGCTCAGTGACCAGGACTGTAGCTTCTCCATTGAACTCCGCTGATCGAAGACGAAGCAAATCGGAGCTATGTAGTTGAAGACCGGAGTTGATCGTGGCATTCGAATGGTGATTTTCACTCCCGATGGTGGAGGTTGCCCTGCCTCATTGCCGTCAAATCTTTGTGCGGCGCCAGCGACTGAGTAGTTTCTGCAGATTGACCATGAAGAAGATCATAAATTTGTTTTTTCTCAGTTTGGTCCCATTTTTTTTAATATTTTCAAAAAAGCATCCATATATATATTTTTTTTAGAAAAACCCACATATTTATTTGTATTGAGTAATATTGATTGATATTGAATTTTATTGATTTACTTATATTAAGTAATACTGATTTAATTTCCATGTGAAATGTGGTAAAATTTTAAATTATATTGTAAGATATTGATATATATTGATTTATATTGACATTTTCATTTTTAAAATAAATTGACAAATATTGATGCATATTGACATATACATTGATTCGTAAAGGGATATATTGATGAATACTCATTAATATATATATACATATTGATTTTATATTGATTGATATCAAGATATATTAGTTTATATTGATAAATACTGATTTTTAATTTTCCGGCGAAGGTCACCAGAAACCACCCAGGTGTAGTGATGATCATTTTTCCAGCAACTTGGTGAAGTTTGATATAATTCTAAATTATATTGACATATATTAATTTTATATTAGTATTTTAATTTTTGATTAATTAATTAAAATAAATTAATATTTTATAATAAATGAGTAGTCTTAAAATTTTTAAAATATTTGTAGACATATTATCCAAAAAGTGTCATTTTACTAAATATTTAAACTTAATGTACTGTTTTATTAAATGAAAACAAAGGATTGACGATTCAAGAAGAACCATCGAAAGGAACTAATCCTAAGGGACATATCAAGTACTCATTTAAAACTTGTTAATTTATAAAAATATTTAACTTTTCTCCCTCAAATTGAGCCTAAGACTATTGATGAGGCCTTAGTGGATGATAGTTGGGTTCTTATTATGCAATAAGAGCTTAATCAATTTAAGAGAAACAAGGTTTGGATTAGTTCTTAGACCTCCAAACCATTCTATTATAGGTACCAATTAGGTGTTTAGAAATAAACTAAATGAGCAAGGTACCATTACTAGAAATAAAGCTAAATTGGTTACAAAGGGCTACAATTAACACAAGGACATAGATTTCGATGAAAATTTTGCTTCCGTTGCTAGATTGGAAGCCATTAGAATATTGCTTGCATTTGCATGTCACATGGATTTCAAACTTTTTCAAATTGATGTCAAAAGTGCATTTTTAAATGGTTTTATTAAAGGCATCCTTGTTTGGCTCCCCTAAACACTAGCTTCTTCTTGTATTAGACTTTGTTGTTGTTGCACATTTGGTTGAGAGGTGGAAGGTTGATTCTCTTCAATGGTGACTTTCTCCATTTCATCTACAAGATCAAAAGAAATGTATTTCCCTTAATCGAGGGAATTAGATTCATCAAATACTATATGCATAGACTCTTCAACAACCATTAATCTCTTATTAAAGACCCTGTAGGCTTTTCTATTTGAGCATAGCCAAGAAAAATTTCTTCCTTCGATTTGGATGAAAATTTTCTAAAATTATCCTTAGTGTTTAATATATAACATTTGCATCCAAATACTCTAAAATAGGATACAATGGGTTTTCCAACTTCCCAAAGTTCATGAGGAGTTTTGTTTAAAATAAATATTTTGTAAACACGGTTTATAATATGAGAAGTGGTGCTAAAAGCTTTCGCTCAAAAATATTTTGGCAAATTAAATTCATTTAGCATGGTTTTGGTCATTTCAATAAGAGTTTTATTTCTTCTTTCAACAACACTGTTTTGTTGAGGAGTTCTACGAGATGAAACATTATGTGTGATACTATGCTCATCACAAAAAGAATTAAACTTTTCTTTTTGAAAATCAACCAGAAAGGAACAATAACGCTAAAAGCTTATTCCAAGACTGAAGCGTAGAACGAAGCAAGTGATTTTTAAGTTAATCCAGAGACGCACCTTTGGATGCTTGAGATTTAGATAAAATGATTTTACGATTGAACTTGAGACAAACAGATACAAAAGACATAGAGATCTGCAGCAATTTATTTGTTTAAAAATAGCTTCATAGAATGAGTATATATTTAATAGGGGTTGGATAGCATAAACAGTTGTACAGATGATTAAATTAGTTGATAGAATATTTTTACTCTTATTTTATGTACAAATTGCTCTTATGTTGAATATGCCTTACACACTAAATGTAATTTTATTTTTTAGATTTTCACATTAGTAGTCCACTGAATATTATCATTTTCTTAAAAAGTCATATCTTTTAAAAATAATTATCAAAATAATAATTTTTTTAATTATAAATATATAAACAGCTCATAAACTTTTTATACACATATCATAAATGATGCTTATAAACAGCTCATAACTAGTGAAAAAATAAAATATGATGCTTTTAAAAATTTAAAATATATTTAGGTTAAAAGGTATATTCTGACTAAAAATTAAACATTTTAATATTATCTCATTTTCCTTTTTTTTAGTTCTAAATTTAATTCATATTGATTCTCATCCCTTAAAAAAAATCTCTAATTCTATGTAAACATTAATATTTAGTATGTTATAATTAAGGGTGTGTGAGACTGATTATAGAATGGTTCATTCTAAGAATTTTTTTCGATACCAATTGACCGGTATTTTCAAAATAAGAAATCTTTTACAAAACCATATGATCAATTCTAGTTTCAGTTCAATTATTGGTTATTTGATTAGATGTTTTTGGTAGTTTGGTTTGGTTCGATTCTGGAAAAACCGTGAGTATTTATGGTATTCCCACATTTTTTTTATTCGATTTGATTAAAGTAATGATGAAGGTTGTATTGGGGGATTTGTATTAGGTTGGTTATAAAATGATACATAGTGCGATACATACAATAAAACCAAAGTAGTATAATATATATAATAAGAAAAATGTAGATACCTCGGAAATTGGTAAACTCACTATCATTAATGGACTCCCCATACACTTTACATATCTCTAGCGATTCACAATTCACATGACATCATCAAATGATACAAGTCTTGGATAAGAATCTACAATGCACTAGAATGCCCTTGTGAAAGATCTTTACTCTGACATTGGTTCTCTATTGAATCAAACATTGCACCTATGGGATAGGGATAGCGAAAGAGGAAAAAATCGAGGATTTCACGTAATACTTTTAATCGAAACATCATCTGATTTATTTCGTACCCTTTGCTCAATGAAAAAATAAATTAAATTCTACGAGATTAAAATTTCACGATCAAATACCAAAATAAAATAAAAAATTTGAGACCAAAATGCTTCGTTTTGTATTGAAAAGCTACAACTAATTTTTAATCAAACTAAAACTTCAATTATTACTGATTTAATTATTAAATTATCTTAAACTTGGAACAAAGCAATAAATGCTAATGATAAAAAAGCGAAATTAAAATTCAAATATTATATAACCTGTAAAAATAATATCCAAAAGTCATGATCAACTAATAATAATGGTTAAAGTTGAAATTATGTAGTTTTGAGATTCCATAATAAGTACATTGTGTCTTTTTGGTATTATTAACATTTTTTAACGCACGTATATATTTATTTTAGACATTCATTTTATATTATGTAATATTTTAAATTTTTATTTAATTAAATTTATTACTTATATACAAAATTAATCATTAAGAAATAAAAAATATTAATTAATTATATTTATAACAAAATATTATTCTTTAATTAAAATATAATTTGAATTTCATTAATTAATAATTAAAATATTATTAATAATTAGAATATGATTGAATATATTTATTAATTATGAATAATTATATAAAAATTTTTATTAGAATATTATTTAAATTAAATTAATTGATAATTAAAATAGTATACTTATTAGAATATAATTTAAATTTTTTCAATTAATAATTAAAACAATATTACTTATTAGAATTATTCTATCATATGAGAAAGAAAATGACAGTAAAACATAATTATTAGCTAGAAATAATGAGTAAAGTATTTCGAGTTGTCGATAAGAGTTAGAATTTATGCAACCAATAGTAGCAGCGTCATTGAATCCATTTCGAGTAGTTTTTAGACCAAGATAGAAAATGTATTTCAAGAAGTGTAAAAGATGAAAGTTGTAACTTAGTATGTCTTAAATATCCTTGAAAATTAGTTTTGATAAATTCTACAAAAGTAAGGAGTAATGCATAATTTAGTTAAACCTGTATACCGGTTAGTTTCAGCACATGAGCTATAAATTTTGTTAACTTTGTGCCCATCTAAATGACCTAATCTAGAAGAGTGCAAGAAGGAAAAGTTGTTCCTTTATGTAAAATTATAAATTAGAATAATTTTAAATATAATTTATAGAGATTAAGTTATGACCAAAATAGTATACCATATGCAATCTGTCTCGAGACAATGCAGAAGGGTCAAACAGAAAGTGCTGGTAAATATCCTGTGTAGCTCAAAAAAATCTGAAATTTTAACATGATGTAATCCTATATGTCAAAGAGTTACTAAAAAATAAATTTTGAGTTATACCGAATGAGTTATTAAGAATAAATCAACAATGTCAAGTAATGACCTCAAGGGGTCCTAAATGGAATTCTCTCAAAAGTTAAAGGCAATCATGTGAGAGTGAAATAAATTTTTGCAGGTTTTTAGTAGTGCCCAGAACAGATCTCAAAAGTATGTTTTCAAAATCAATTGGGTCACAACTATGTATCACGATTTTCTCTGAAAACGCACAAACGAAAAGTTACAATAGAAATTCTACGAAAGGACCTTTTTGTAAAAACTTTACTCAAAGAGGTGGCTATTTAGAAGTATGATAACGTAGAGGCTTGTGCTTGGTGACCATGGAAAAATGTGGACTCATTGACTAATGTTGACCATCCATATGTTTTGAGTTGTTGTTTTTAAGCCTTCGGATTAGAAATTAAATAATTCATAAAAATAAATTAAAAATATAAAGTTATGTTTGGTTATAAAAACTAGATAGAAGCAGAACAAACTCTCTCTTCTTCCATATTGGTGGCTAAACCACCCTAAAAGGAAAGGCAAGAGAAATTTTTTATGATTTCAAGTGGGAATTTTAAGTGATTTAGCTTGGAGAATCAAAGTTCAAGCCTAAGATATTTGTATCTTGTCTTATTCTATTATTTATGTAAGTTGTTTAAGAGGAATTAGTAAGGAAAGCTTATGAAATTTTAGAGTTCATATTGGAAGATGATTAAAGAATGATGTAGAGATAGTAAAAAGTAATAAAGACATGAGATTAAGTAAAAATAGGTGTTAGGTGGTTGATTAAGAATGTGTATGAGCTTGTCCTTCATCCTAGGGTTTATGTAACTATAGGTTGAAAGAATATCTTTAATAGATTTCGATTATTAAATCAATCTCGGTGGGATCTAGACTTGATACAATTTAACCCTAATATTATCAAATCATAAGAATAATTACTAACCTGGATCCATAATTAATAACTCTTGAACGCAGCGGAATCTAATGATCAATTCTTTTCTTCCCTGTACCTTTTCCTTAATAGTTCTTTAATGGACAAGAGCCACTTATATATTGAAACAATTTGTAGAGTTTGTTTTAATGTGTATCTCTATATCTTATTTGGTAAGGGAAGAGAGAATATAATTACTCCCAAATTTTAATATCTCTAACCGAAACCATCCATCACGGTTTCGACTTTTATATATTAAAATCATATCTTATATAGGAATTATCTCTCATAATTAAACTCAAGTTACATGGACCATAAATAATAGGAAATATTCTTTCATTCTCCCACTTGGTCCATGTGATGAATTTATACCTTTAAGCATGCACTCTCATATCAAGTCCAACATAGTCTTTAATCAAGTTAGAACTGATCGAATCATGGCGACAAGTCATTATGCTACAAGATTCCTTCCATGTATCACAAACCAATTCCAACTCTAAGTTTTCTTTAAGATTTGAGAAATACCATGATTCTCAAAAATTACATGTTATCAAAGAACCATAAATGTATACATAAACCACAATGATAACATGCTTAATAAAGTAGAAACATAACTATAAGTGAATTTCAAGTCTCATACATAAAGAGCAAACTGTAACTGCAATAGCAAGGCTTTGTCTATAACACACTCATACGTTCGACATGGCCAATGAACGCCTTGGGTGACAATCCTTTAGTTAACGGATCCGCAACCATCATATCCGTCCTTATATGCTCAAAGGACACTCTTTGTTTCCGCACTTCATCTTTCACCGACAAGTACTTCAACTCCATGTGTTTAGCACCCTTAGAATACTTGTCGTTCTTTGAGAAGAATACGGCTGCGGAATTAACACAATAAATTCTCAGCGGCCTGGCTATACTGTCAACTATTCCAAGTCTTGAGATAAAGTTTTGCATCCACAATCCATGAATAGTGGCCTCAAAGCATGCCAAAAACTCATCCTCCATAGTAGAAGCAGCAATGACAGGCTACTTTCCACTCTTCCATAACACCACCCCTTCAGCTAATAGGAACAGGTAGTCAAATGGAAATGTTCTACTATCCAAACATCCGGCAAATCTGAATCTGAATATCCGATGACTTTTAGATGATCGGACCTCCTATACGTAAGCATATGCTCCTTGGTGCCTTGCAAGTACCTGAGAACCTTCTTAACAGCTTTCCAGTGATCCATTCTGGGATTACTTTGTTATCGACCCAACATTCCAACAGCAAAGCTGATATCTGGTCGAGTACATGTCTGAACATAGTTCAAACTCCAATTGCATTTTACTATACTTGTCCCCTTTCTGTATTGGAACTATTCCTGCAAAGAATTTATCCATTCTATATCTCTCTAAGACTTTATTAATGTAACTTTTCTAAGACAAGCTTAACAATCCTTGTGATCTATCTTGAAAGCTTTCTATTCTAATTACATAGGATGCTTCACCTATATCCTTCATTTCAAATTTTTAGAGAGATATTTCTTTATATCATGTAACATTCCTAAATCATTTGCATCAAGTAAAATATCATCAACATATAAGACTAAAATCACAAATCTGCTCCCACTAACTTTTATGTAGATAAACCAATCAACAGTGATCTCTACAAATCCATATGAAGTGATAATATCATTAAATTTTAAATACCACTGTCTGAAAGCTTGTTTCAGTCCATATATTGACTTTCTCAGCTTACACACCATCTTTTCATTTCCCATGGCCAAGAACCCTTTAGGTTGGTCCATATATACCTCCTCTTCCAATTCACCATTTAGAAAGGCGGTCTTTACATCCATTTGGTAAAGCTCTAGATCATAATGAGCCACTAAAACCAAAACAATCCGCAAAGAGTCCTTTGAAACTGGAGCAAAGTTGTCTTTGTAGTCAATGTCATCCTTCTTAGTGAATTCTTTAGCAACAAGTCTAGCCTTATATCTTTCAATTTGCCCTTTAAGTCCCTTTTCGTCTTAAAGACCCACTTGGACCCAACTGTCTTATAACCTTCAGGCAACTCAACTAAGTCCCGGACCTTGTTATCACTTATTGACTTAATTTCTTCTTTTATAGCAATCAACCATTTATCGGAGTTGTCACTTTCCATGGCTTCACGGAATGAGACTGGATGTTCATCTATGCTTAAGTCACATTCATTTTCAGTAATAGAAAGCACAGTCATCTGAAATAGCAAATCTTTTTTCCCTTACATATCTCCTTAATTGTTGTTTTGGTTCATTAATCTCTTCTTGAATTGTGACTGGCTCATCTACTATAATGTCATCTTGTGGGTTTTAGACATCATTCTGTTGTTGACTGTGATATGACAACTGGCACAATAACTTCAGGTGACATAACAGGAGAAGGAACTTCAACCTGAATCTCACGAATATCCACCTTTTGTGATTTACCACTCCCACTAGTTTGACCATTTTCAATGAACCTAGCATTACCTGTCTCAACAATTCTCGTATTCTGGCTAGGGCAATAAAACATATACCCCTTTGACTTTTCAGGATAGCCAATGAAGAAACCACTGACTGTCCTTGGATCAAGTTTCCTTTCATGTGGATTATATAACCTTACTTCTGCTGGACAACCTCAAACACGTAAATGTCTTAAACTAGGTTTCCTTCCTGTCCATAATTCATAAGAAGTCTTAGGAACTGCCTTACTTAGAACCCGGTTAAGCAAATACGTAGCAGTCTTTAATGCATATGTCCACAACGAAGAGGGTAATGAGCAATTACTTAACATACTTTTAACCATTTCCATTAATGTACGATTTCGCCTCTCAGCCACACCATTTTGCTGAGGAGTTCCAGGCATTGTATATTGAGTACAAATGCCTCTACTTTCGAGGAACTTAGCAAATGGACCTGGACATTGTCCACTTTCATTATATTTACCATAAAATTCACCACCTCTATCAGATTTCACTATTTTTACTTTTCTATCTAACTGCCTCTCAACCTCATTTATGAATACCTTAAAGACATTCACAGATTGAGACTTTTCATGCAATAAATATACATATCATAACGTGAGTAATCATCAATAAAAGTGATGAAGTACTTTTCACCGCTCTAGGAAGGAACGTCAAAAGGACCACATATGTCGGTGTGTATTAACTCAAGAAGCTGAGTGCTTCTTGTGGCTGACTTCTTTAGTTTGCTTTCCTTTAATGCAACCTACACACACATTTAGATCACTGAAATCCAATTGAGGAATGATTCACATTTAACCAACCTCATCAAACTTTCTTTGGAAATGTGACCTACTTTTTGATGCCACAAGTAAGCTGAACTTTCATTGGATGCACTACGCTTAATGCCTTGACTTTCAACATGAAACATGGATTCAAAAAATTTAACATCAAGATTGAACCTGTAAAGTGAATCAATTAAAGTGCCACAACCATAATAATAATCTTTTCTGTACAATGAAAATCCACCATGTTCAAACTTAATGCAAAAACCTAAACTATCCAACCTACTAACTGGAACAAGATTTCTAGCACATTCAGGTACATAAAGACATCCTTCAAGATCA
>CANUEY010206444.1:0-16334 GCA_948099555.1 Croton setiger
TTGGATTAACTAATGTTATATCCATATGTTGATATATGTAAAATGTTCGTTATGCCTATATATGTTTATAGTGCTGTGAATGGCCGAATTAACCTTAATAGGTTTAAGTGAAAAAGATGTTTGTATGATAACATGCTAAATATGTGATTGGTTTAGGGTTTAGGGTTTAGGGTTTGGGTTTAGGGTTTAGGTGAAATTCGGCCAAAAAGTCAACAGAGGACGGCCCGGGCTGCTGTCGAGGGTGGCCGGGGCTGCCTTGTAGGGCGGCCTTGGAGGGCGGCCAGGGCTACCCTGGAGGGGCCAGGGCTGCCTCCAGAGGGCGGCTAGGGGCGCCTTCCTTGGGCGGCCAAGGCTGTCTTTCCTCCGCAACTCGCGCATTTTTCGTTCCGGGACTCCGATGGCTATTCTGAGGGCATTTCTGTGACCCTCGTAAATTCTCGGACATTTCAAGTACCATGAAGGCATACTTCCGGTGCTGTTTTACGAAAATGTCCGGTCCGGCGCGACTGTTCGCGGTCTGCGGAAAATCATTTTTCGGGTCTCAAAATTCGAGTATTCACAGTTGCCCCTTACTGGGCGACATAAATATGATTTATGGAGCTCGGTGGCGTTCTGAATCGCGAATTTTGAGGTCGGAGTTTGGCCGCGCGGAGAAGACCTGCGTTTTGGGTCTTTGCCTATAAATAGGGGGAGGTGGCTTTTCTCTTCACATTCCACTCACCACTCATTTATCTCTTTTGAAGTTTCTCTTAAGTTTTCTTTTGAAAATTCTTATGGAGAAATCATGGAAGAAATGCTTTTGTTTGATTTTTCCGACCTTCGATCTGGGAATCACCTTTAGAAGATAATCCCTCGGGTATAGGAGGCATAGGAAAAAGCTGGCTCTGGTGGAAGCCGTCGTCCTCAGGAAGGAAGACATTCTTTTCAAGAGCTTATAGACTTGGACAAGCTCCTGGAATGATGGTATCCTTAGAGCACGTCCAGGCCAGATGCTGTTATTGCCACCAAGTTTCTCCAAATGGGACCTGGTTGGACTCACAGCAAAAATCTCGGGGAATGTACTGTTCCCAGAGGCTGATAATGGTAATTTGCAATTTTAATCTCCCTTGTAATAGGAAAATCCAAATTGATGTAATGAAATTTTTTTATTAATAAATTTGAGATTTTTGAGAAATCGTTCTCTGTTGTTAATTTTATGATTTAATCTTGAAAATGATTCAAATTATGGACTAATTTTCAATGAAAATTTCAATTTTGGGAGACATTTTGTGAAATACGAAGAAATCTTATGAAAATGGGAAAGGATCCACGAATTAAGAAGGGAATCAACCTAATTGGGATGGGATTTTGCTGTTTTGGAAGAAAAAATCCGCGCTGAGGGCGGCCAGGGGCGCCCTTGAGGGCGACTTGGGCTGCCTTGGAGGGCAGCCAGGGCTACCTTTGGAGGGCGGCCTGGGCTGCCTCGTCAGGGCGGCCAGGGGCGCCGTGGAGGGAGGCCCGAAGCGCCCTCAACCTTTATTTTTCTATAAATAGGGTTTTCTTCATGCTTTCTCAACATCACCTCGATTTGTGTGCGAGAAAGGTCAATTTCAGGCTCGAAAATCCCTATTTTTTGGGGAGAATGAATCCATACTTCAACCATGTTATGCACAATTGGACAAAGAGTCTTTTGAAGGTGGAAAGGATTAATCTACAACAATATGGTGTGTCTGCTATTACTACCCTAAGGGGGATGGTAATAGATAAGGATTTTCTCCGTGTTTGCATTAGGTTTTGGGATCCTGATGCACACGTTTACAGGTTCAGTGCTATGATGGAAGAGATGTGTCCTCTCTTTGAGGAATTTTGTGCAATTATTGGGTGTGATCCAAATGGTCCTTTGGTAAGCTTGACATCAGAGTAGGCTATTTAGGATCTTTTGAAACCCTTTTTCATTTTTCGAGGGCACATTCTCGAAGAATGATTGTGGATAGTCAGAAAGTGATTCTGCCATTTTTGATTGATGAATTTTTGGAAGCTAATCCTGAGAATCCAGAACAAATGAGGCTTAGGATGCGTGCCTTTGTGTTCTGCTTTTTGACTGGTTTTTTGTTTAGTAATGAGCCAGGATTTGGAGACCTCCGATTTCGCCCCTTGGTTCAACAAATGGAAGGGCTGAATTGTATTAGTGGTATTATTTTGGTTGAAACCTTAAGGAGCTTGGATAGAGCAGCTTTGGGTTTCGAAGGTTGGACTGTTTCTCCAATCATTCTTCAGATTTGGCTTAAGGATCATCTGCGAGTGGTTGCAGTTCCTTTTGTCACTTCTTATAATGTTTCACAGTATCAGATGAGAAGGATTCTGGTTACTCAACTCTCGGTTGACGCCTGGACCTCTTGGTTGTTGGAATTAGGTCCAGATGAGGTGCAGTGGTACATTCCTTGGTACTGTATTACACGTTTCATCCAAGCTAGCTCGGGACAGACTCAGGTTTTCCTTCCTGGCCTTACCCATTGTTTGTGGTATAATGCTTCTCGCGTTTTGCAACAGATGGGGATTGACCAAGTCGCGCCTATCTTGGATGGTTACGCTTATGACTCTCCTATTAGTTGGAAAGTTTTGTTTGCCGTTCTTAAAGTCTGGGTAAGGGATCATCATATGGTGAAGTCTCTTCCCGATCCTTCCAAAGTTCAGACTTCTCCCGAATACTGAGCCTAGTTCATTACTCATGTATGGCCAATTGAAGGACCGAGGAGGAACATTCTGCTAAGCAGGCTAGAATGATGGACATAGACTTTTACTGGTGATGACGAGGATTTTGGTGAAGAGATCAAGCTGACTCCTAAGGTGGCGGAGTTGAAAGAAGACACATAATCTAAGGAAGACGTGAAGGACGTTGCCCCCCGCAATGAGTTAGAGGCTTAGAATTTTTTGTTGACTTGATTTTGTCAATTTTGACTTTTGTTTTTTGACCTTCTAGGAGATGAACTTTTGTTTTGGACTTTTGACTCTCGGGTTTGACCCGAATTTTGGAATTTTGTAATTTTTTTGGACTTAAGGACTTTTCTTCCCAAGTACAATTTGGTTTTTTTTTTTATCTCTAACTTTTGCCTAAACTGCCCTTTCGGGTTTTCAGCTTAGCGAGCTGCCCATTTTTGCCTAAGTCGCCCTTTTGGGTTTTCAACTTAGCGGGCTTATATTTTTATTTGCTCTCATTTTTACCTAAGCCGCCCTTTTGAGTTTTCGACTTAGTGAGCTCTTTTTTTTATTGGCAAAGACAATGAAAATTGAAATTTTATTACTTTTGAACCGAGACCGAAGGGGTCGCCTACGTATCTCCGTAATACAATATTTTTCTTTTCTTTATAAAAGGAGAATCAGGTTCACGTAGTTCTTGTTACAATGCATGTGATTTATACATAGTATCTATTTAGTTGATCTAAATTGCATGGCTTTATGAACTCCAAACCATCTAGATCTGCTAGGATGGCATCTCCACCGGAAAGAATTTTCTTCAAAAGATAAGGTCCAGCCCAATGAGGGCGGAACTTTCCACGAGGATCTATGACTGGTGCTCTGATTTCTTTAAGGACTAAACAGCCTTCTTCCAACTTCTGGTCTTTGACTTTCTTGTTGAAATGTCTAGCCATTCGCCTTTGATAACTCTGAATTTGATGTAAAGCTTGTAGTCTTCTTTCATCCAGATCTAGGAGTTGGTGATGATAATTGCCAATCCAATCGGCCTCACTAATCTGGCTTTCTTGGATGATTCTGGCTGAATGAACTTCGAGTTCAATGGGGAGTACTGCTTCCATCCCATATACCAAGGAATACTGTGTTGCCCCAGTTAGTGTTCGGATGGCAGTTCTGTAACCCTATAAGGCGTAAAGGTAACTATTCATGCCAACCTTTGTGGTCTTGAACTATTTTCTGAAGGATGACTTTGATAGACTTATTTGCAGCTTCTACAGCCCCGTTTGTCTGAGGTCTGTAAGGAGAAGACTTATGATGCTGTATTTTCTTATCCTTTAGGAGACTTGCAAATTCCTTCTGGAAATAGGTTCCATTATCTGTGATGACTTCAAAGGGTGTTCCATACCGATATAAGATGTTAGTACGGACAAATTGTGTTGCCTTTTTGGCATTCAAAACTGAGTAAGAGGCCGCTTCAACCTATTTTGTGAAGTAATCCACGGCTACTAAAATGAACTGGTGGCCATTCGAGGCTCTTGGGTGAATTTTTCCAATCACATCAATTCCCTAAGTAGCAAAAGGCCATGGTGAAGAGATAGGATTCAAAGTAACTGGTGGCTGCCTTTGTAGCTTGGCAAAAATCTGGCAGTCATGACAACGTTGTGCATGTTTTACGCAATCTGCGTTCATGGTCAACCAGTAGTAACCCAAATTCGTGATTTTCCGAGCTAAAGCCATCCCATGCATGTGTGGACCGGATTCCCTACCATGTACGGATTCCATGATAGACTTAGCTTCCGTTTCATCTACACATCTCAAGTGGATACCACTCCAGGCTCTTTTGTAAAGTACATCTCCAATGAGGATGTAGCCGGTTGCTAACTATCTCAGGGTTCTTTGATTAGTTTTGGATGAACCTTCTGGGTACTTCTCATTTTTGAGGTAATTCAAGATATCCCAATACCATGGCTTGTCATCTATCATGTGCATTATGGATGCTGGCTGTTTTTGAAGTTGAACTATCAGTGGTCGGATGACTTTTCCTTCCCTAACGTCCATCATTGAAGCTAAAGTGGCTAAGGCATCAGCAAATTGATTCTTGGCCCTTGGTAAATAGTTGAAGGTCAAATCATCAAATTGTTGAGCTAGTTCATCTAAGCGTCGAAGGTAGGGGACTAGACTCTCCTCTTTTATTTTCCACTTTCTTAAGGCTTGGGAGACTATTAGATTGGAGTCACTGAAGACCTTTAAACTTCTTATTCCTTGGTCTAGAGCTGCTTCTAACCCTTTTATGCAGGCTTCATACTCTGCTTCATTGTTGGTACACCCAAAGCCTAGTTTGACTGCAGTTGAGATGTATTCGCCACAAAGAGTTTTGAATACTACTCCGATCCCATTTCAATGATGGTTAGAGGCTCTATCAAAGTACAGTTCCCAAGGGGTATTGTTCACATTCAAGAGATCTTCATCAGGGAATTCTATCTCTTGCATCTGATCTGAAACAGGCAATTCAGCCAATGTACTTGGGAAGATTGACAAACAAGGTAATCAAAAGTTTGAATATTATTATTGAAGAGGGCGAATTATCCTCAACAGTTACATCAGACTCAGGACTTGACCTAGGGGAATTTGGACCAGACTCAAGGAAACTTGACTTGAGTTGTACAAGGGTAGAATCAGGATTTGATTTGACACTTGGTTTGATGGTGGACTGTTCCTTCTCAGTATACCAATTGGTCAAAGGTTCTTGAGCCGACTTGATCAGGTGGACTGGATTCGGGAGTTCTTCAGAGTTTGAAATTATCGCAACTTCATCAAAGAGACTAGGTTGCATAAAGTCTTCCATATGTTGGGAAGGATCTTCAGATTCTTTATTAAGTACATCAGCAAAGAGTTCAATTCCCCGAAGCATCTTTTGGGCTTTAAGGTAGTAGAATGGCTCTTATAAACCACAATAAGGAATTGTTGTTCCCGGTTTGACAAAATAGCCATTGAGGGTTCTAAAGTAAGGACGCATTGTAATATCCCTTTTTCGTGAACCAGGGGTTCTTTGAGGTTTGAAATTCATCTCCACTAGGTCTTCTTCGGTTGTTTCATATCCCAAACCGAAGGTTCCATTGGCAACTGGACTTTCCCAAGCATACTTTGAAGGGTAGGCCTTCCCAGACTTAGCCCTATTAATTCTAGGTAAGTAGGACATCTTCAGCATCAATTTTACTATGCAATTGATTTGTAGTGCCCCAAAGTCAAAGAGAACATAAGGATTTGATACCCCGCCTTCTATGAATTGGATAGTGTCATACTGAAATCCCGAAAGGGTTATACTTTAATTTTGAGGATTAACCTCAAGGAGAGACTGATCCTTGATGTTTCTAAGCTAGTTATAGTTATCCTCTTGAATAGTTATGATCTTTTCCATGTAAGGGAACTTAGACTTTCTGGTGTAAGGAAGAAGGTATAGCCTCGGCTTGGTGTATCCAAGGCCTTCTAATGAGGAGATTGAAACTGGTAGGGACATCAATAACTTGAAAAAGGATTTCCATTTTTGATGGCCCAATAGTGACTGATGAGGTAACAACCCCTAAAACTTCTCTTCGGGTGTTGTCATATGCCTTTACTATTTGGTTAGAAGGCGTCAAGTCAGAAACCTCTAGACCCAGACAACTGGCTATTCTCAAAGGGCATACATTCAGAGCTGACCCATTATCAATAAGCACCATGGGTACAGTTTTATCCCTGGTTTGGACTGTGATGTAAAGGGCTTCATTATGGTTAGCCTTATTTTTTGGGAGATCTTCATCTGAAAATCCGATGTTTTGTGCTTTTGAGGCTTGGGTTAAAGTGGCCAAAAGTGTTTCTGGACTTACTTCAAACGATGTCTGGAGTTGGCTTAGCGCATTGAAAAGAGCTTGGCGGTGAGGGAAAGAGGAAGCTAAAAGTTCCCATATGGATACTCTTGCTTGGGTGTTCTTTAATTGTGTTAGGACAGGGTCCTCTTTTGGTTCAGGGGTTCCTCCCCTTGGTGGGTTCGGGACTTTTTCCAAGATAATGGGTTTATACTGCCTTCCACTGCGGGTTATGGCATCTACTTCTTCGGACAGGTCATTCAGATCCAAGACACAAATGTTGTTCATTTCCAGGTAAAGCTTGAAATGATCAAACAGTTCCTCTTCGGAGGTTATAGCATTTACCCCATGATTGGGTAAAGGGTTGGTATTGATGTTTGGTTTAGTTTTTGGTATAATTACCCATTGTCAACCAAGTCTTGAATCCGCCTTTTAAAGGTCCAACAGGCTTCGGTTTTGTGACCATTTCCTTGGTGGAACTCACAATATTCATTGGTTTTATAGTTTAAGGGTAATGGGTTAGGTGGTGACCTTGCCTCCAATGGTTTGAGGTATCCGGCTGTCGACGGCCCGATTTTGCGGACTCGCGCCGGCGGTCAGCCCTCGCCCCGGCTCGTTTCGAGAAGCCATGAGAGGTTTGCAAAATTTATCATTTTCGGTTCAAAAATCAAGGCGAATAAACCATTTTGAGGTTGTGGTGCCGAGCTAGTCGGTCTTAAAAGTTGTTTTGAGTCGCCACCCATTTCGGGAACTGGTTTTTAAGAAAAACCAAAAAAAGTTGACTCCGTTTTAAATTTTGGATAAGGCAAAATCCGAACCAAAGATTCAGGTAAGCGGGTAGGGTACGTTAGCCGAAATTTCATTTCGACTAACGCCCGGATTAACCGGCCTCTGAAACCAAATTTGATTTTCCGAAAAATTAAAGTTAAGACTTATTTATTTTGAAAAGGCCACTAACGATGTTCCTAATCGGTGATTTAAATCATTTGTACAAACACAAAATGGAAAGCAATAAATTGCAGAAATTTAAATTACAGAAATTAAAACAGCCCTTAAGTCTAAAATATTCTTTCTACGATTCCCGGAGAAAATAATTACAAACGATGCCTAAAATTTACATTCTACCCGAAGGAACCCGAATTTAAAACCCGGCGCCCAAAATAAGCAATTTAAAGCAGTTCATGATAAATTGCAAATAAGTCATCGGACTTTACAAAAATTACAAAAAGACCCCCGGAAGGGAAAATTGCCATTCGGCACATAAATCATTCAAACAACACTTAAAACACACAAAACATGTTAATTAAACAATTAAAAGCAAAATATGGCAAATTACATTTTGGCCCCCATATTTTGCAAAATTACAAAACAGCCCCAAAAGTTGTTTTTATCAGAAAATTGACCCCAAAATAGTTTATAAACACATCAAACATGCCAAATATCAATTTGGTTCAATTTCGGAAAATTACAGTTTGGTCCTCAAATTTTGAAAAATTACCAAATTGCCCCGATTTGCAAAATCTAACCAAACAACCCCACACTCATACTAAGCTGACCAAATAAACAATTAAACATGCAAATTCAACATTTGGAAGCAATTTCTACAAAATTATAACTTGGTACCTACATTTTGATAAATTGCAAATCTACCCCTTATATGCATTTTCTTATTCTATCCCAACATTTCTCATGCAGTTTCTAGCTAAATCAAACCTTTCAATCATTCCAGAATTATGATGTCCCTCTTTCGTGATCTAGGGGCTTTTTGTTGTTTAAGGTCCATTTCCATTAGGTCTTCTTCCGTTGTCTCATATCCTAAACTAAAGGTACCATTAACGACCGGACTTTCCCAAGCAGGCACTGTAGGGTATGTTTTCCCAGACTTAGCCATAGAAATCTCAGGGAGGTACAACATTTTTAGCATCAACCTTACTATGCAATTGATTTGTAATGCCCCAAAATCAAAGAGAACATAAGGACTTGACACCTCCGCCTTCTATACATTTGATGGTGTCATACTGGAATCCAGAATGGGTTATGCTTGAATTTTCAAGATTAAGCTCAAGGAGAGACTGATCCTTGGTGCATCTAAGTTGGCTCTAATTATCCCCTTGGATGGTTATGATCTTATCCATGTAAGGGAACTTAACTTTTTGGTGTAGGGAATATGGTATAGCCCTGGCTTGATGTATGCAAGGCCTTCTAAGGAGGAGATTGAAGCTTGTAGGGACATCAATGACTTGGAAAGGGATTTCCATTTTAGATGGCCCAATGGTGACAGATAGAGTGACAACCCCTAAAATCTCTCTTCGGGTGTTATCATATGCTATTACTATTTTATCAGAAGGTGTGAAGTCAAAAACCTTCAGACCAAACAGCTTGCTACTCTTAAAGGGTATACATTCAAGGCTGACCCATTATCAACGAGTACTATGGGCATAGTTTTGTATCTGGTTTGAACTGTGATGTAAAGGGCTTCATTATGATTACCCTTATTTTCTGGCAGGTCTTCATCTGAGAACCCAATGTTTTGTGTCCTTGAAGCTTGGGTTAAAGTAGTCACCAGTATTTTGGGGCTTACTTTAACTGATGTTTGGAGTTGGCTTAATGCCTTACAAAGAGCTTGGTGATGAGGAAATGATGAAGCTAAAAGTTCCCATATGGATACTCTAGCTTGGGTTTTCTTTAACTGGGTTAGGATTGGTCCTCTTTTGGTTCAGGGGTTCCTCCCTTTGGTTGTTTGGAACTTTATCCAAAATGATGGGTTCATACTGCCTTCCACTACGAGTTATAGTATCAACCTCTTCAAATAGGTCATTCAGATCCAAGACACATATGTTATTCATTTCCAAAAAAAGCTTGAAAGGATCAAACAATTCTTCTTGAGTAGCTATGGCATTTACCCCATGATTGGGTAAAGGATTAGTGTTGATATTGGGCTTAGTTTTGGGTATAATCGACCCATTGTCTACCAGGTCTTGGATCCGCCTTTCTAGGGTCCAACAGGCTTCCGTCTTGTGCCCATTTCCTTGGTGGAACTCACAATATTCATTAGTTTTGTAGTTGATGGGTAATGAGTTAAGTGGTGGCCTTGCCTCCAATGATTTAAGGTATCCGGCCTTTACTGCTTCTCGGAAGACTAAAGTGATTGGCATGCCGAGATCAGTATAGTTTCTTCTTGGTTGATTGTTGCTCAGGTTTAAAGGATTGGTGGGGGTAATACTTGCCATTTCATTTACTTTACTTGGTCTAGTAAGGCTTGGTTTCTTATATCTAGTTGAGTCATCTTTGAGTTGAACCAACTGGATAAGGTCTTCTACCTTAGTGGCAGTAGCAATGAGTGACTGAAAGGTAGGTAAGTATTGTATTTGAAGTTGGGATCGATAGACTGGGAGTAGGTTTTTAATGATTTTGTCGACTTGTTCTTGTTCAGAGGGTCGATTAATCATTTGGGCAGCCTTTGCCTTCATCTCTTAAGGAACGAAGAAAAGGGTTCATTGTTCTTTTGTTTAGTGGTTTTTAACTCCCTTCGGGTCACATCTACCTCAATGTTATAGCTGTACTAGGTGTTAAAGGCATTGCAGATGTCCTCCCAAGTTTAGATCTTGGATCTATCCAGGATTACAAACCATCTTAGGGCAGCACCAGTAAGGGATTGTTGAAAAAGTTGAGCTAAGAGCTTGGATCTTGGATCGCCGCCGGGCCGATCCGCGAGGGAGTCGGTTAGCCGGGGATGTTCACTCGGGATGATATGTGTGTGTGTGTAGAGTCGCCTCTTAATTTATTTTTTTGAAGGGGAAAAATTAAGAAAGAACCCCTAGTGACTCCGTTTTGCGATCAACATATTTCTAGGCTAATTGCCCCAATGGATGAAATGCACTAGTTGTCGAACCCGAGGTGGATTCAGAGGTTATGTCATGCATTCATATCCATCATTCTTTCTCCTAAATGTAATGCGGGAATGAAGATTTGGAAAGGATCCTTGGAAGATGGGTGACCTGCTATTCGAAGTCATATTTCGATTATGCCTACATACTCTCGTTTGGATGAGTGTTCAAGGTCAATGTAGTTCGAATTGCCTATTTAAAGGCGTGATGGAGGGGGTGTATGCATGTATCATGCTATGAGTGTGTGAAAGTAATTTTGGCCTTTTGGCCGAAAAAAAAAGGAGTTTATCGACGTCCGAGGTCGAAATGTAGGCCTAGTGGCCGAAAAGGAGTTTATCGACTTCCGTGGTCGAAATGTAGGCCTAGCGACCGAAAAAGGAGTTTATCAACTTCCGTGGTCAAAATGTGTAAATCGTAGGCCTAATGGCCGAAAAAGGAGTTTTATGACTTCTGTGGTCAAAAAGTGTGTTTTTTGATGTCTCCACTGGGGAGGTTGATTTTTAGGCCTTTTGGCCAAAATGTACTTTTTGTGTTTTTTCCGCTGGGGGCAAGGGTTTTATTAAGCCTTAGGGCCAAAAGTGTGATTTTTGGATGGCGCTGCGACCAAAAGACTTGTTATTTAGGCTTTGTAGCCAAAAGAAGTGATTTTTTTAGGCGCTGTGGCCAAAGACTTAATTTAGTGTGGCAATGCAGCCAAAAAGTATGATTGTTTAGGCGTTGTAGCCAAAAGGTTTGATTTAAAATGGCGCTGCGACCGAAAGATCGAATTAAATGGTGCTGAGGCCAAAACAAGTGATTTGGGTGGCATGGTAGTCAAAAAGTGTGATTATGTAATGCAAATGTCATGTATGCATGATTGAGAATGGGGATAAAAGTGAATTAAATCAAAGAGATCAAGCTTCGAAACATACCTGAGGTAATTGGCGTCCACTCCTTAACTTCAGTTTGATTTGGACTTATTTTATTATGATTATTATGAATGAAATGCAAGTTATCACAGCAATGCAATGTAGAAAGCAGTAAAGAATTTCCTAGTGATGAAGAATCACTGTAGGCAAAAAGGGAGAAGAGAGCGGTCGTCAATACAGCTCAAGGTGTGGATAAAAATGAAGTTTGAGGGAGGGGGGAGGGGTATTTATAGGGTTAAACTCGGCTAAAAGTCAACCGAGGGCGGTCGGGGGCGCCCTGGAGGGCGGCTAAGGCTGCCTTCTGAGGGCCGCCGGGGCTGCCTTATGAGGGCGGCCTGGGGCACCATCCTAGGGTGGCCAGGGCTACCTTGCCTCCACAACTCGTGCGTTTTTCCATTCGGAGCCTTTTCGGGACTTTCCGCGACTCCGATGACCTTTTCGAGGGCATTTTTGTGACCCTTGTAAAATCACAGACGTTTTAAGTACCATGAAGTCATACTTCCAGCATTATTTTCCAAAAACACCCGGTCCGGCTCGACTGTTTGCAGTATGCGAAAATTGGTTTTCCGGGCCTCAAAATTCGAGTATTCATAGCGTCTGGTTCCTTACTTGCGACGTTTAGATGAATTGGCCAGCAATTTGATGATCTGACCTTTGATTACTTACCAAGGACCAAGAATCAATTTGCTGATGCCTTAACGACCCTGGCCTCAATGATGGACGTTGGGGAAAGAAAAATCATCCGGCCATTGACAGTTCAGCTTCAAGAATAACCAGCATCCATAATGCACATGGTAGATGACAAACCATGGTATTGGGATATTCTGAATTACCTCAAAAATGAGAAGTACCTGGAAGGTTCATCCAAAACTGACAAAAGGACCCTAAGGCAGTCAGCGACAGGCTACATCCTCATTGGAAATGTACTTTACAAAAGAACTTGGAATGGCGTGCACCTAAGATGTGTAGATAAGGCAGAAGCTGATTCAATCATGGAATCCGTACATGGTGGAGAATCCAGTCCACATATGCATGGAATGGCCTTGGTTCGAAAAATCACGAATTTGGGTTATTACTGGTTGACCATGAATGCTGATTGTGTAAAACATGCACAAAGGTGTCATGAATGCCAGATTTTTGCCAAGCTACAAAAGCAACCCCCTATCGTTCTGAAACCCTATTTCTTCACCATGGCCCTTCGCCACTTGGGGAAAATTGATGCCCTAAGGCCTCCTAAGGCCTCAAATGGCCACCAATTCATTTTAGTAGCTGTGGGTTACTTCACAAAATGGGTTGAAGTGGCCTCTTATTCAGTCTTGAACGCCAGAAAAGCAGCACAGTTCATCTGTACTAACATCTTATATTGGTAGGGACACCCTTTGAAATCATCATTGATAATGGAACCCATTTTCAAAGGAATTTGCAAGCTTGTTGAAGGATAAGAAAATACAGCATCACAAGTCTTCTCCTTACAGACCTCAGACAAACGGGGATGTGGAAGCTGCAAATAAATCCATCAAAGTCATTCTTCAAAAAATGGTTCAGAACCACAAAAGCTGGCATGAATAGTTACCCTATGCCTTATGGGGTTACAGAACTGTCATCTGAACTCCTACTAGGGCAACCCCGTTTTCCTTGGTATATGGAATGGAAGCGGTACTCCCCATCGAATTCGAAGTTCATTCAGCTAGAGTCATCCAAGAAAGCCAAATTAGTGAGGCCGATTGGATCAACAATTATCATCACCAACTCTTGGGTCTAGATGAAAGGAGATTACAAGTTTTGCATCAGATCCAAGGTTACTAAAGGCAAATGACTAGACACTTCAACAAGAAAGTCAAAGACCGAAAGTTGGAAGAAGGCTGTTTGGTCCTTAAAGAAATTAGAGCGCCATTCATAGACCCCCGTAGAAAGTTCTGCTCTCATTGGGCTGGACCATATCGTTTGAAAAAGATACTCTCCGGCGGAGCAGTAATCCTAGCAGATCTGGACGGCTTGGAGTTCATAAACCCATGCAACTTAGATCAATTAAAAAGATATTATATATATATCACATGCATGTAATAAGAACTACGTGAACCTGATTCTCCTTTTGTAAAGAAAAGTAAAAGAAAAATTGTATTACGGAGATACGTAGGCGACCCCTTCAGTCTCGGTTCGAAATTAATAAAAATTCCAATTTTTATTCCATTATCTTTGCCAATTGATAAGAAAAATAAAAACTCGCTAAGTTGAAAACCCGAAAGGGCGGCTTAGGCAAAAATGGGCAGCTCGCTAAGTTGAAAACCCGAAAGGGCGACTTAGGCAAAAGTTAGAGCTAAAAAAAAAACGGAATTGCACTTGGGAAGAAAAGTCCTTAAGTCCAAAAAATTACAAATCCAAAATTTGGGTTGAACCCAAAAGGTCAAAAATCCAAAAAGTTCATTCCCTAAATCAAGTCAAAATGTCAAAAACAGTCAAAATTGATAAAATCAAGTCTAAGCCTCTAACTCTTTGCTAGGGGCAATGTCCTTCTCGTCTTCCCTAGACCCCGAGTCTTCCTTAAACTCCATCACCCTATGGAGTCGTCTTAATCTCTTCATCATTGTCAGCCAAACCTTTAAATTCACTCATTCTAGTTCGCCTAGTAGGATGTTCCTTCTCAATTTCTCAATTGGTCATACTTGGGAGATAAACCAAGTTCAGTACTCGGGAGAAACATCAAGCACGCGCCAAAAAAGTGTCAACAGTGCAAGAAATCATCAAATTCAAAAAAAAAAAAATATATTTGGAGAAACAATTCAGTCATTAAAACCCAAGTCCGTTTTGTCTAAACTCCACAGTGCTCCTATCAGCACAATGCCATCAATACAGCTCATCTCCTCCATTTGCCTAATCAGGGGGCAAAATTGCAGATCTCCAAACCTGGATCATTGTTAAATAAAAAATCTGTTAAGAGGCAGAAACAAAGGACAGCATCCTGAGTCTCATTTGCTCTGGATCTATAGGGTTTGCTTTCAAAAATTCATCTATTCGAGACAACAGAATCACATTCTTTCATCCATCAAAATAGCTTGGGCATGTGTTCTGAAAAAATGAAAAGACTCCCAAATAGCTGGTCTTGATCTCGTTCCTAGCCAAGGGGCCATTTGGACCACACCCTACAAACATCCTCAAAAGAGGGCACATTTCCTCCATAATGACCCAAAGGGAAAAACATAGTCCTAAATTTGATTCAAACCTTCAAGAAATCTTAATCCACCACTACCCCCTCGTACAGTGACGAAAATAACCAAACCATATTGTCCTATATCAATCCTTTCAGGAGACTCTTAGTCCAATTATGCATGGCAAATTCCGAAAACACAGGTCCTCCCCGCGCATCTGGACACCGACCTCAAAATTTGTGATTTAGAACACCACTGAGCTCTATAAATCACATTTATGTCGCCCAGTGGGGGGCAACTATTAATACTCAAATTTTGAGGCCCAGCAAACCGAGTTCCGCAGACTGCAAACAGTCGAGCCGGACTGGGTGTTTTCGGAAAACAGTGCCGGAAGTATGCCTTCATGGTACTTGAAACGCTTGAGATCTTACGAGAGTCATAGAAATACCCCCGGAAAAGCCATCGGAGTCCCGGAATGTCCCGAAAAGGCTCTGGAATGAAAAACACGGGAGTTGCGGAGGCGAGGCAGCCTTGGCCGCCATAGGAAGGCACCCCAGGCCGCCCTCTGGATGCGGCCCTGCCCGCCCTCAGAAGGCAGCCTCGGCCGCCCTCAATTGACTTTTGGCCGTTTTAAGCCAATAAATACCCCCCTCAAACTTCATTTTTCTCCACAGCTTGAGTTGTGTTGACAGCCGCTCTCTTCTCCCTTTTTGCCTCCGGTGATTCTTCATCTCCACTCAATTCTTTACTGCCTTTTGCTTTGCATTGTTGTGATAACTTGCATTTTCATACATAAACACATAATAAAATAAGTCCAATTACCGTAGGTATGTTTCGAAACTCAAGCTTTTGATCTAATCCTCTCCTACCCCTACTCTCAATCATGCATACATGACATTTACATCGCATAATCACACTTTTTGGCCGCTGCGCCACCCAGATCACTTATTTGAGGCCGTAGCGCCACTTAAATCAAATTTTGGCCGCAACGTCATTTCAAAATCACTCTTTCGGCCACAGTGCCATTTCAAATAAAGTCTTTCGACCGCAGCGCTAGTCTAAAAATCACAGTTTTTGCCCTAAGGCCTAATAAATCCCCTTTTCCCTAGTGGAAACACACAAAATACACATTTTGGCCAAAAGGCCTAAAAATCAACCTCCCCCAGTGGAGACATCAAAAGTCACACTTTTCGACCGCGGACGTTGTTGAACTCCTTTTTTCGGCCACTAGGCCTACAAAATCACATTTTCAATCGCGGACGTCGTTAAACTCCTTTTTCGGCCACTAGGCCTACATTACACATCTTTTGACCACGGACGTCGATAAACTCCATTTTCGACCGCGGACGTCGATAAACTCCATTTTCGACCACGAAAGTTGATAAGCTCCCTTTTTAGCCAAAAGGCCTAAAATCACCTTCACACACTCAAAACATGCATACATGTATACACCCCCTCCATCACGCCTTTAAATAGGCAATTCGAACTACATTGACCTTGATCTCTTATTCAAACGAGAGTATAAAGGCATATTCGAGATATGACCTGTAACACCTCATTCAAATAACCTATGTCATAAAACCGGCCTTTTTTTTTTGACATGTGTTGGGTGACATAATTCCCTACTTATCACATGATTACATACATATATATACATATATATATAGGTATACGTTTGCCATTCACATAGCATTCATTATAACATGCAACTCTACTTTCACTTTAACTCATTAGAGAGTAACTTGGCCATTAATCGAGCAACATTTATTATAAGCATGCAAGATAATAATGAACCTTAATTCAACCTAAGAGCATCCCATTAATAGTCCAAAAACTACATACATATCAATTCTTAATTACATGTCGTTAACTACA